>OMNV01012591.1:0-50505 GCA_900303265.1 Brotula barbata
AGTGCTGTCCTGAGATCAACATATGGAAATTCAAATTTTTCATTTTTCAAAACAACAACTTGAAAGATGTGTTACTCAGTGGTTATCTAAAACCCTGCCTTGCTCAATTTTTTGTTGTATACACCAACATGACTTCCTGTTTTCAATACTTCCTTTGATTAGCCACGGTGTCACTTTGTTCCTGACATCAGTACAAATGTATTCTCGCGGCAGCAAACTGTACTGTTCGCCATTCCAGACCACCTCCTCCGAGGGGTCTTTGACCAGTTGTTTTGCTGTGCACCAGAATGTGATTGCTGCTTTCACACCTGTTCAAATAAACAACACTAAGGAAGTTAATGCACCAGGTCGCAATTTGAGCTGACTACATGCTGTGTTGAGCGAGTGGTTTCATTTTTCACACACGGAGTCTTAAGGATCTCCAGTTAAGTAACCTTTATGATGTCACAGAGGTTGTTTTTCCTGACTCGAGAGCCTTTAAAACAGTTGTTGAATGGTGCTGCCCAATATAGCCCAACTCGTCCTTGGGTATTCAAACTCAAACTGCACAACACTGCGCTAAATTGTAGTACAGCACCCTTCCACTGATAAACATCCTCTGTGACTGCTCTTAGAGTTGATGATGTCTTGCTTTAACATTTTGGTTTGCTTTGATATGCTTGCTGAACTGCTAATCTAATGTAATCCAGTACAACGTCCCTACCATACACACTGCCTTTGTGAACCTTATCGTGTTTTATTTACACAGGGAGTCATATTGATGCACACCTTGGGATCCAAATGCTTAACTTCCATATCCAGATGTAAACAATGTCAGGCTTTCCTGAGCTGCTGCTTGTCCGTGTTTGCTATTCTGTTATCTTAGCATGTTTTATACAAATATTTAAATTATTTTGCGTGAAGGATAGTAAAATTTATCTATCCTTGTTGTTGGGAAATTGTACAGAGGCAGCACAGGTTAAGATAAACAAGAATGAGACGAATATTGGGAAAACAGTAAAAAAGACTATTTACAATCATTTGTTTGCCTTTTTAAAAAAATGCAAACAAGCAACTGGAAATACAAAACACAACATCTACATTGACGGAAATACAAACTGGCAGATTGACCAAAAACATATGTCTGTAGTCATTATCTGTTACTACATTACTATTCATTCAGCTTTGAGAGTTATTTCACAACAGTCTTTGACTGGATCCAGCCTACCAAGGCGTAAACAATGCAAACATTATTAAAACTCCACTAGTTGGAGCTTACACAACAAGTCTGACTTGTTGACAGTAGAGGTTCCCTCCTCAAGATGGTGGATCAAAGCAACACGCCGCAAATAAATAATTCAGTCACAGAGATAAATTTGTCTTTGCCCTGTAGTAACACTAGATTGTGTAATATGGGACACAATCTATGAAGTAAAACCACAGGATTGATTTATACTATGAGTGAGAAAAGGCTGTAATGTTTTGAGGAGTAAAATTCCTTGCAGTGAGTTTTTAAATTTGCCATGTTTAAGAAATTTAAGACCCAACAGATGCAT
Organism: Brotula barbata; assembly: GCA_900303265.1. Taxonomy (NCBI): domain Eukaryota; kingdom Metazoa; phylum Chordata; class Actinopteri; order Ophidiiformes; family Ophidiidae; genus Brotula; species Brotula barbata. Next base: position 1,536 of record OMNV01012591.1, read on the forward strand.
TTTTAACACCCGTCCACCACCAGCAGCACATCCTCCCTCATGTGAAAAAGAAATCAGAGCACATTTAGCTTCGTTTGGGAAGATGATGTCACATCAGCTGAGGCAGAATTTTTGGGGACAGTGTTTTTGCACAACACCAGTGTTGACATATGATATGCGAGAGACTAAAGAGATGCTGTAGCGTGTTCAACCGGCCAAGAAAGTAACAACACAGCAATAACATAACCATCAAAAAAACATAAATAAGTCCAGCTATACATGTATCGCAGTGTCCGTCCTTTTCCTGCTACCTCAACTCAGCTTCATCAACAACAAAAGACCCGTTTCAGTTACCACAGCTGCTGAAATATGGATGACACACAGCTTCCTTATCACATATAAATGACAAAAGCAAACATTAAAACTGCTTTCATACAAAGCATTAGTGGAATGTCAACAATACTGGCAGGTGGATCTGACACATTTTACGCCTATAATAGCGCCAAATGATAAGACCGATCTGTTTTTAGTGGTACTGCCTGTTTGTGATATTCACCCATTGACGGACATGGATGTGATTTACTGGTTATGGGAGCAGAATCACTTCTTCATGCATCAACTTTTCTCACTTCCGTTTGCATTGTGGTTCTACTTTCTTGCCAAACGGGAATATCTCTCTGTCACTCACAGGTAATGTTGTAATCCTGGTTAATTACCACTATTATCCGAGAGGATACACCCGTCGGGACAATGTACAGGACAAAATAGTGTATTGCAGTCGAGAAAAGACTGTGTGACAAAGAGCATGTCACACCATAGAGATGGTCTATTTGGAACATAAAGGAGGTAGCAAAGGTTCTACATTCCAGTCAAATGTGTGTCATTTATGATCAATGATACTAGTCCTCAGTCTGAAAGTCTTCTTATCAACAGGTACCTGTTTGTCCTTGTTGGAGGGTGTGCCCTGGCAGTTGTGACAATGTACATCTATAGTGTGTTGGTGTTCACCTCCGTCCTTGTCTTTATACTGCTTGTGTGCTTTGTGGATCCCATCTGCATCCATGCCTGGGTGTTTGGAATCCAAATGTTGTGGCAAACCTTCTGGCACCTGCTTATGCAGTACAGTGAATACTTCCTCCATGAACTTGTCAGCACCAGGTACTCACATCATTATCAAATAGTAAACATATTATTATACAATGAACATCATTACATAGTACAAAAGAGTTATTGCCTGTATTGATTGGAGGTCATTTTAGCTATGATTAATGAGCTCTTTTCAAACTGACTAACACAATCAAATACACTCTTGTGCTTCCAGGTTGTTTTTGGCTGTGTCCTGTTTGATGCTGCTCACCCAGAGAATGACCTCACTGTCTATGGACCTCCAAGAAAACCAAATCAAGTTGCCATCCAATGTCTCACCTCGAAGGAAGGCTTGGCCCCACTGGCTCCCTTTTGTCAGCTACATGCTAAATTTCACCACACTGCTGGGAGGTCCATTGTGCACCTACCGCCAATTTGTGTGCTTCATTGAGGGAATCAGCCATAGTTCTCCACCTAATCCACATACTGCTGTTTCCTACAAGTTGTTGCAAGTGATCTTTCTCGAATCACTTAAGTATTGTCTTGTTTATTTGATGAAAAATTACCCATATGACCCCTCCAACTCTGGTGTTATCGGTGGCATCATATGGGTCTGGAGCCTGGGAATGATTTTGAGGATCCGATATTACTCTCACTGGAGGATCAGCGAATGTCTGAATAATGCAGCTGGACTTGGCTTTAAGGCCAATTTATCAGGTAGCAGTCCAAATTGGAGCAATCTATCAGATGGCAATTTCTGGACCATTGAGTCATCTACCCGTGTCTCTGACGTTGCCCGCCAATGGAATGCCACAACATCTTCTTGGCTACGTCGACTAGTATATGTAAGGTGCCAGACGGCCCCATTGTTAATGACTTTTGGGTTTTCAGCATGGTGGCATGGTTTGCATCTAGGTCATTTTGTGGGGTTTTTGGCCTGGGCAGCAGCAGTGAAAGCAGATTATCAGATACACAAGCACATCCATCCACAACTTTCATCAGCATGGGCAAAACTGCTTTATACCTGTTTTAGCTGGACGAACACCCAAATGATTCTTACTTGTGTTGTTGTAGCAGTAGAGTTGAGGGACATGTCTGGATTGAGGCTTTTGTCTGTAACATACCTATGTCTCTTTCCAGTTTTAAATACAATATTGCTCTTTATTGTGTCAATATTCAAAACAGTGTATTAAGCAGACATATGATAATGTGATAAGGCCTTATTATTCACTGAATAGCAGTAGATGGTTTTTATTGAAACACTTAATTTACTTGGTGTGAATAGTTATTTTCATAATCGATCCTTTACATTTTGGGCAGGATCATCCTGAGCTAGCTCGCATGGATTGAGGCTGATTTTATGATTGGATCAAATACATTTAACACACATTGTAGTTCAACTGACTTATCAATTAATGAGTAACGACTGATATGTTTGTTCGTGAATTGTTATCAGAGGCCCCTAGTTAGAGGGCTGCTTCTCACAGTAATACGTAAGCATAGATGTGTCATTTATTCTACATAACAGAAGTAATTTGACTGATTTAATTGTGAAATGTCTGAATGGTTCTTTCATTGACCTGTGTAAATTATTTTTGAAGCAACTAGATTTAAAAGAAAGCTGCTTTGTGTACACTGTTTAGTTTCACCCATAGAGCTTTATTAGGAGTTAAAACACCAAAATGTACTTTACAAAAAGTGTAGCAGCTTCTGGTGTATGTGTAATCAAAAGCACTTACGTTGATTATTTTACTCATCAGAATGTTTGCAGTTCCTCGTTTGGCAGCTAAGTCTCCATTCTTTTACTTTATTTCCACAAATTTCCAGTGACGATACCTAAAAATAACAACAATCCGAGGTTTCTGTTTGAGGCAAATTTCTTCCAGCAGTCCTGTGGTTTGTTGATATCCAACGTGTAAATCTACAAGAGGCAAGTAAAAGGAAACAACTTTTAAAACCCTTATGATATGTTTAGTAGCCAAGCTTTGTCAAGTAATGTGAAAAATTAGCTTCCAGAGAATAATATTTGAATTTTAAATGATGTCAGTCAGAGCTAACCAGTGGTTACCTAACCATCCCCAGTGGTGTGTCCTGTCTCTACTATTTTATGTGCGATATACAAATGACTGTAGTAGTAACTACAACGACAGGCATCTCCTGAAATTCACCACCAACATGATTTTAATCCAGGTTGGTGAGGTTGATCATGGGCCAGTTGTGAAGACTTTGCAGAGTGGTGTGACAACCACCTCCTGAAGATAAACATCCACAAAACTAAGCACAGACCAGCGATCTCCGAAAAATGTCCCACTCATCCCTCCTAACTTTACTTAAAGGTTAACTTGTCAAGACGGTTGAGTTCTACAAGTACGTGGGAACAGTGATCGACAAAAACCTGAACCATGACTTCAATACTACAATCTGCAAAAATTGCAGAGACTGCACTTCCTGCGCAGATTGAACACTTTTATTGTGGACAAGACATTGATGGCGATTGATCCAGTCTTATTTTAAACTTTTGTTTAATTTCTTGGTGTGGGAACCTTACTGTACAAAACAAAAATTGTCTGTCAAGTATTGTTAAAACAGCCTGGAGTAGCTTGCGCTGACAGAGACCTAAGTCAGACCACTTTTTCTGCAGAAGTCAATCATGTTCTGCTCTGACCACCCATTCTTAAAGGAATTTGTTCCTTTGGGCAAAGACACAGGCTCCCTGTTGTAACAGGTTAAAATTCTTACTTGTCTCACATGCAATAAGTGCGCATAAGTCACACAAAGCCGCACAAAAAGCTGCACTTTTGTTTTTCCAAGGGTCCAAGACTCCTAATAAACAGATTCTTAATCCTTTTGGTTGTTGATGTAATATTGTGTTTTTGGTGTCTTCTACAAAACTAAGTTCCCCTCGAGGGACAATAAAGCTCTGAACTGCAGACTACCTACTTGATGAGCTAGATGAAGGGCCGCAGTGGACAATACAGCGTAGTAAGGAAGCGTTTGTTCAGCGTTGATCCCTGCCACGACCAGTCCTGACATCATGGCCACCACAAAGCCACTCAGCCACGGTTTGGTTTGCTCCTGAAACCGCAGTGCAGTAGACTTGACTCCTATCTTGATGTCGTCATCTTTGTCCTGGTTTCAAGTAAAAGAACAGTCAGCTGTTTCCTCAGCAGGCTTTTAAAAAAAAGAATAAGCCAACGGTAATCAAGAGCACAAGCTTATGTTCCTCTTAGTAATCACTCATAAGGAGTGTCTTTAATTGATGTTATGAAAAACTAGAACACAATGTAGTTAAATTCCAATTAAACTCTCACAGCACACCTGTGTCCATTTTGGCCCAATTTCAAACAATATCATTATTATTCTGTTCTTGTTTCAGTTTTATCCTTCACATTGCATATGCAGCTCCAGATTGCCATCTACAGGTCAAAGTAGCCGCCAGTGGCAAAGAGAGGGCTCACAAGAAAAAGACTGACTCCAAAGAGAGAAGAAAAGGCCACGACTTCACCTGATGTGCATAGATTGTGTCATATATCAGCGTCCACATCACTCCTGAGAAATACAGCGGGAGGCACACGGACCAATCACAAGCACCTTTGACAGCAGACCAACCCAACAGTGCTCCCCAGTTTAAGGTGAGGCCTAAAAAGATGAAGATTATTTAAGTAAGAAAAGAAACTCAAATGAAGAATACAGAAGGCAAGACCTCCACCAAAATCCTGAGTGAGGATGTAGGAAATCACAAACACACAAAGTTAAATGTGTTACACAAATTCTAAGAGCTGTTAATGCAAAATTATATAATATAGATAAAAATAGATTTTGACATATTTGTAGCAAAGTCAAAGGATTCAGGTGGACACAAAGATTAAATCTCAAGACTGCAGCAAAAATGTACAGGTAATAGCGAGCATCTAGCATTAGTAAAAATTTATTTAGGTGACACGTAGAATAAAAATATGACTATTTACCCAAAACTAACTGTGGCCAGTACGTGATCCTTTTCATCAGCGGGTAGGAGATGACAAGGGATAATGATGCAGCTCCGAGAGCTATGCTGTAATGATCGTCAGTTAAAACAATGTCAAAGCACACAAACAATAAGCAGCAATAAAGAGCAGGATAATGAATGCTGAGATTATGTGAACACCTTGGATGACCACTGCTCCATTGTGCATTAAGGAACTATTACCAGAACTGAAAATTATGTGTCGTCTCAAACTTAACTTTGAGCATCGTCATCATTTAAGTATTGTGCTCATTTATGCATATTAATAAATTCTGTTTGCAATTCAGATTCTTCTTTTCAACTTTGGCTGTCTTTAAAGTTTTTTTTCCTCTTTTTGCTTTCTTTTTCAGGCAAATAAAATCATTTATTAACTGATCACTATTTGTAAAGGAAACTAATGCAAGGATTCACGGTCACTGAGTACCTGTAATAGTTGAGACAGAGAAGAACCCCAAGAGCAAAAGTGAGCTGCCCACCCAAGAAGACCAACGCCTGCATCTGAGAAACCTCTCCTGAAGCAATGGGACGAGAGGCTGTCCTGAACACCTAAAAAAAACCAAAAACTTTTCTTAGTCAGTCAGTCAGTCAACATCTCCTTTACACAAGCCCTGTAAGCTTTAGTGTGGGACACAACACAAGAAAGAGTCCATGGTAATGTTAGAGAAACATGAAGACAGTGTTTACTGTGATTATTAGGATCACTGTGCTTCACTTAATAGCATCTTATTGCTTACAAACACAGATGTAGGATTACTAATATTTTACTGAAACTGGCATATTTAATAAGTTTGACATGCATGAAGTTTCATATTATTTTCAGCTACCGTGTCAGGTGGCTGTTGGCCAGCATTACCTTCTTGTCAAAGTCCTTATCCCACATGTCATTAATAGTGCAGCCTGCTCCTCTCATCAACAGAGCACCAGTGCCAAATAAGGCAAGCATGCCCAGATCTGGGAGGCATCCGGGTTCAGCAGCCAGAGCGATGCTCCAAGTACACGGCAGGTACAATAGCCATGTTCCTAAATGCCACCAGAGACAGTTTGAGTGAATGAACGTGATGGGTGTCTCAGAAAAGCCATGAAGACACGTGTACAATACAGACAATGTGTGAACAACAGAAGGGCCATCAAATCAAAATTTGGCTGGGTTAGGCAAGCAAAAATATGCAGGAAAGGTATCAACTCCTTCTGCAGATTTCCTTGTTGTTGGGACCGTGTAGGGTCCAGGCATGAATGTGTGTTTTTTTTCCTATGAGTACTTAACTGTCAGGTCATGACTTAATTTCATACATAATTTAACACTTGGGTCAGGAAGTGGAATTAGGATTTAAAAGTCAGACACACCATACATTCACAGAGACAATGTTCTGGTTACACAAGTTAATCCACAAATCTGACTTCTGAGATTGGTTGGCATCTGATACAAGCCTATTTTTAATGATACATGGTCAAAACATATAAAGCCTTTTAGCCCAGTATAGCTAATAGAACCAGATGTTTCAGTCCCTATGGTAAAGACATCGTTGCTAGCGACATTAATAATAAATGCCACACATCTGGGGGGGGACCTTCTCATAACATCAGCTGACCTGATAATGCAGGACCAATAAAACAATACTTACATACTATAAAACTTAAGTGTAGCCTGAATGGATGCTCATCTGTACTGATGACAAAGATAAAACACATGGAAATATGCAATTTGCGTTAATATACAAACCAGTGGGTTTGTCCAGTCTCATCAATCTGAGGTAAGGCTGGACTTGCGCTGGTGCCGAATTCACAATTGTGGCGGCTGATAAACTAAACAGTCTTTTCCCATAGTTTTCCGTTCCACGCAGTCCGACTGATGGACGGATCACACTCTTGCTGCAAAATGCTGTAGAATCTGACTGGAGACCATTTTGAGATCCTCTGTCCTTGAGGCGGGAGCCATTTGACAGGGAGGACAGGCAGGAGTAGCAGGTACCATTGTGAATCCTCCTCCATGTGTTCACAGTTAGCCTGATGCACGGCGTGACCGCAAACATGGTGTCTCTCTGAGCTCACACCGAGACCATTTCCCCCGTCAAAACTACCACTCCTGAAAATATAGGGAAGACCAAAGAAACTCACAACGCTTTCAAAAAGGCTTTCACACACAAAAATATTTTGCTTACAATGGCTTTTCTTTTGTTCATAAACACCTCGGAGTGGGGTGAGTGAAAGAGAAGAGTCGTGTTTTCACGCTACCATGAGGTAATATGTTAGCCTCACACCAAGTCTACAAACTCTCACATATTTCAAGTTAGTTATATCACGACTAACGTGTCTGAACACAATGTCCGATAACATTGGAGAAAATATGAAAACAGTCTGGTTGTGACAGAAAATTAACGTTACGAGCTTTGATTCTTGTAAGGGTTCGCTCATACCCAAAATGCTTCTGGTTAAAGTATCACTTCCTTGCTGTAGTGGTACGTGTTCCATATTCTTCCGTGGGAAACATGGTCCGTGCTCGGAAACGGTCACAACACAGCAGGAGTTCGGAATTTTATTTGTGTCAATGGCTTCAGCTGTTTCGTTATTTCAGTTATTACAGATACTATCATTATTTATTCATAGGGAGATTTATTTCAATGGCAACATTGCTCTTAAACTTAGAAATACATATTTACATTACCATTCATTTGTCTTTTCGTTTCTTCCCCACTGGATGTCCCTATTTTATTGGACTTTTTCAGAGGAGTAACGATTAATAATTTACAATACCACGTAGAAAAAGCTTGGCAATCAAGAGAAGTTGTGATTAAGAATTGATCAATTAATTTATTTGAACAATTAATTAAAAGATAGAATACCCGTAATATTAATGATTACAATGAAATGTATAAAAAATTATTTGAAATTAATTGTTGTAACCCTTTTTAGTCATAGCATTTCTAATTTTCTTCAAAGATTATACACTGATTGTTTTTGGGTCTCATTCTATAGACATTTCCTCACATGGCATTCTAATATATTAGCAATTTATAGTTACTACGGGCTTTTCATTAGAATTTAAAATCATGAATTGCTCATGGTCTTTTCATTTTATGTACACATTTTTACGTAAATTATGGGCAAATCTCGTCAAATTTTATTTTGAAAGTTTGACTTAAGGAAGTGAATGTTTTATTGTGGAAAAAAGTCGGAAAAACCGGGGCGGCAATCGCGGGAAAATGGCGGAAAAGGCATCTCACTTTATCAACAGCATTACTTGAAAACATTGCCTAAATCTCATTCCGCGATTCTCTGCTTGTGTAAGTATATAAACAGCATGTTATTGGAGTTTTTGCAAATTTTGTTTTTCATCAGTGATTGTTGTACGTGTCACAGTTGAGTCGATAGAAGAGGGTTGCATAGGAACTTTTCCCCCACTTCTGTTGTTCCTATGACACAGACCTCGTTGCATCTCGTTAAACACTGCTCATGCTTAGTGAACAGCTTCAAAATATATTTACTTAGTAAAGGAAAAATTAAAATGTGATAGACTGCGATTGAATTCTGTAGAAAATGTATTTTGTGAATCTGAACTCTGTGAACCAATTTTACTGTCTCAGATTTGTTTACAGAACTGTTTGAAGAACTGAGAAAACAAGTTTGACTGTCCGAAGTCAAGGACATATTTGACTGTCCATAGTACAGAACATGTTATCTAAATTGTATATGTTAAAGCTCATCTCTCTACAGCTAGTCTCTGTGTATAAAACCTCGCTGAACATTGATGCATTTGGTCAGACCTTGATCCTACAAGGGTGAGAAAACCCAGTCCCTATTCAGCTGCATGCTGCGACTCTGTGATTCTGCTTTTCTATGTTGAAAGCTGATTGTTGACAGTTAAATGCTGATAGCTGATATCTTATCATTGGAATTCTCCTTTCTGTCATAAAATAATTGAAGACAGACGAGCTTGAACAAGAGTCATGAGAAGCTCACTGAGACATTAACAGTGATAAAGCAATATGGATGCTGTTTTTCTTTTTGTGCCTTGGGCAGTAATATTAGTTTATTTCACTGTGTAGGTGTTACATCTGTGGCTCTCTGGAAGGTGCTGGATCTAGAGGTGTGGAAGATGCAGAAAGGTATTGCAGTAAATATTGTTGTTCATTCAGTGAGTAGTATTTCGTTGCAATTCATTCACTTTACATCCATATTTGATGTTGTTTGTTACCTGTCCTCTCAGATTCAGTGCCCTCCTCCAGCTCGGGAAATATGATACACAATCAACATGCCTCGCACGAATCTCAGACCCAGTCTTTCCAATGCAGTCACTGTATACTCATTTTCAAATCCAAGCTCTTCCTTTTGGAACACCTCAACATTGTCCATGGCTTCAACGTGGATGCTGCTCTTGCAAATGCTGGTTTAACGTCCTCCAGGACTAACAAATCACCCTCTGTCGAATCCGATAATGACACTGACAGTGCAGAGGAGGCATTTGCACACCAGCAGTGTGAGCCTAAAGCTTATAGTTTGGACAGTGTTATGGAACATGAGGAAAAAGTGCACAAAAATCTACCTCAAAAAGTGAAAGGAACTTCCAAAAGCCTGGAGGCGGAAACTGGGGACAGTTCGAAAGAGCCGCCTAAGCAACACAAGGGAGCGTCGGGAGCAAAAGTTCCTTCCGGTTCAGTTAAGTCTACCTCAAAAATGAAATGCACAAAAAATTCTTCCAAAAACAAATGCACAGAAACGTCACCAAGTATCACAAAGTACCTTGTTATATCACCTGGATCAAATACAAAACCTTCAAACAACTTGTCCAGTGGCACCGATAGAATCATAATTTTGCGTGACCCTCACCTAAAGTCAAGTCTAAATAATGATGGTGTGTTAAAGGTCTCGGCAACATCCAAGATAGATGTCCCTAAACCAGGATCCTGCAAGTTTTTGGAGCGAGATGAACTTTCCTTTACTAACCGATCATCTAAATCTCATGGGTCTGACCATCCGTTTCAGGGAGCATTAAATGATAACACTGGTAAGAGGACCTGCAATGAAAATTCAACAAGTCCTGCTAAAAAAGCAAAGATGGACGAAGAAGAGACAGGGCTTACTGGGAGCAAAGCCTGCAAACGGTCACCAAGCAGCTGTCAGTTTTCATTTGATGTCAGTGAAGATGAAGAAGAAAAGATAGGTAGTCTAGTCAACGATGACACAGAGAGTTCAACAGTTTACTTTTGTAAGCACTGTGATTACAGTGACGTGGCCCCCAACAATGTCTCCTCACATTATCATTCTGTCCACCCTTACCTAAGATATACCTCTAAGTATATTCAAGATCCAGATGATCAGACTGCTACATTCCGTTGCCTAGAGTGTCCAGTTGAATTTGTTACTATAGACAAACTTAAAAACCACTACACGGAACAACATTCTGGGGCTCCAGATGTCTTGACAATGCAATCTAGTGACTGTAGTTTGGGTTTCAAATGTTTCTCTTGTTCATTCACCACTAAAGTATTAAAAGCTTTGAAGGAACATTACGAGAAAAGTCACCCAACTCTTGAAGTGGAAAATCCTTTGCTGTACTGCAGATATTCTATCAGCAAAAGCCAAGATGGATCATCTCAGAAAAATCAATGTGAAGAAACATCCAGTCCAAAAACTGCCAGCAGGATTTCCCCTGAGAGTGCGACTACAGCTTGTGTGCCCTCTCCACTCCCCACCTCAAAAGGAGAGAAAGTGTACATGTATCACTGCAACAGCTGCAAGTTCAGCCATAATTCAGTGATAGTCATGCATGTCCACTACCAGAAATGCCACCCAGAAGAAACCGTAACTATAGATAAAATCAAACAAACGTCGAAACTAAGCAAAACCAAGCAATCACATGCAAAATTACAGGTGAAAGAAGAAAAGATTCCAAACTCCATCGCTTTAATGGGCAAATCAGAAGATCCACTCCCAAAGAATACTTCAGATTCTACCATGGACATGGACAAACCAGACCAAAAGAATGTTTCAGTTATTAATCCTGAGTCTGGACATGGGCAGTCAGAGACATCCAAAATTAAGGATGTGGAACCTGCAGAGACCAGAAATAACAGAAAGAAATCGGCTACCATGTCCGAGAGGGAACTGTCCACTGGAGTGTTTTATTGTCTGTTCTGCAGCTACACTAGTCATAATGTGAAAAGTGTCATTGGTCATCATAATGCAAAACACTCTGAGGTTGCACTAATATCCACTGAGGAGATTGTAAAGTACAGTTCCAAAATACAGAACACGGAACGTGAAAGTGAAGCTGAGTTCTCCCTAACTTCTACAGCTCCTGATCCTAGCGCTTGTAAACAAGTAGAGGACTGTTGTGGCAAAGAAGAATCTCAACGTGATGATGAAGCCGTGGCAAAGACTGACAACACTGTGGCACATTGCTCTAATCCTTACGAATTCCCAGTAAACTTGTTTTACTGCCAAAAGTGCAACTTTGGAAATACATCCTTGAAAGGAGTACTCAACCATCAGTCAAAAGTACACCGTAACATTATGACATGCACTGATCACGTGGTCAGATACACAGCTGTAATTCGCAATAAAATAGCAAAGTCAAAAAGCGGTGCTCTACCTCTTCCTCTTATTAATAGTGGCGATGAGGAGAAGTTCTTTTGCCACTTTTGCAACTTCAGGCAAAAGACTGCGGCTGATGTGTTGTTCCATTACACTAAAAGACATAACGGATTTGAGGCTAACGCAGAAAAAGTTTACGCATATACTGCCATGGCTCACGAACAGCATAGAAAATTGCAACAAAAGGAGATTGCAGACACGGAGGACAAACATGTATCCCTTGGGATAAAAGAAGTTGAAAAGACAGAAACGGAGACGTTCGGGAAATCGGCAGTTCCTGTATCATCCTCACAAACCAGGTCACTCCAGTGTCCAAAATGTCCATATGTGACGCAAAATGTGTATCTTTTGAAGAAACATTTTCAAAGAATTCACAGGAGGACCTGCACAATCTCTGAACTTTTCCGAAGTTGTGTTAGACAAGGAAAGCCATCGTCCAGGTATCACTTTGATTCAAAAGCGCCAAACCATAAGACAAACTCTCTCACAGAGTGCACCGACATTGATGACACACCGATCAAAACCTATTCTTGCAAGGCATGTTCCTTCAAAGGCAGCTCACTGCAGAGCATCACCAACCATTACCGTGCTGTTCATCCTTGGTCTGTGAAGGAAGACGGCTCCGTCTTAGATGTCATAACCAGCAGCCAGGTAGAAAGCAACACTGAATTGTCCAACTCGCCAGACAGTGGCAATGTGCCTGCTGAAGCTACTACAGTGTCATCTCATGAAACACCAGTGTCTCCACCATTGCACAAGTGCGTTTACTGTTTTTCAACTTTCCACACCCAGCGTGGCCTCAACACTCACTATGGGTTAAAACACAAAAAAGCCCATATTGAAGGATCAAATGGCCAGCCAGCTAAAATAGACAAAGTGGAAAATGGGAAATCTGTGCAGGTCTTTAAGTGTCCACACTGTACCTATGTAAATACTGGCCCGCATGGAGTTCTTACCCACTGCTATATGAAGCATCCAGCCCTCATAGACAGTACAGACAGAGACTTTGAAATGAAAGAGGTGCTGATGTCCAGCAGGGATACAGGTGATACAATGGGTCCCAACAATGAATTGAAATTAAGTGGGTACTTGTGTAATCTCTGCCCCGAAATGTTTACATCGATGAAGAAACTGGAGATCCACTGTGAGCAGGAGCACAGTCTGACTCTGGAAAACATGCTTGTGGCAGCTCCTCAAGATTCTGGCCTTAAAAAAGACATGTCTCAGAATCCCAACTCCCAGGGCTCGGTGCTGCAGGCTGCCTTTTTCAAAAAGCGAAAATATACAATGATCGTCAGATGTCCTCACTGCAAATTTGCCTGCAAAACTCGGATCGCCTTGAGGCAACACTTGCACACTCATCACAAAAATGAATCCGAGCCAAAGGATCCGGTGTGTGCATACTATTGTGTCCTGTGTTCGTATTCATCTTTAAGACCAAGGTTTCTCGGATGCCATTATACTCAGAAACATGGAAAGGCTGCGTTCCTCGAACATTATGCACCGGTATACCAGCCAATCTCCAAGAATGCAAATATGGCACCTCTAAACGAGACAAAACAGTTAGAAGACGCTCCTGAGACCTGTGACCCTAGCACAACATCAGGAGAAGACGAAGACAAGTCGGTCAAAGACAAGCTACTTATCTACAAGTGCCCATGCTGTAATTATGTGAACGCCAGTTGTCATGGAATTCTGACTCACTGCCAAATGGTTCATCCTGACCACTTAGCCAGGGCAGACAAACTTCAGACTGAGGAAATGCCGCTAGCCAATGTGATTGGATGTTTGAAAAGAAAATCCGGGAAGCTGATGTGTGGCGGCTACATCTGTAAATTGTGCCCTCTAATTTTTCCATCACTGAAGAAGATAAAAAAACACTGTGGACAGGATCACAGTGAAACTGTACCAACCGTACCCAAGCTAGCTCTGAAACATTCAGCCAGACTGAAAAAACAGCTTCTGTCCAAGTATCGCAGCAACCACAGCTCAGGTCTGTATGGTGGATTTTTCAAAAATAAGAAGCCTGCAAAGATATGTTGCCATCTTTGCCAATATTCCTGCTCAACGAAATCTGCCCTCGCTTGCCACATGCAGAGTCATCACAAAAGTGAGTCGGAGGAAGTTTTTATATACAATTGTGCCCTGTGTTCTTATTCATCCTTAATGAAAAAGTATCTTCGAACCCATTATACTATCAGACATGGGAAGGCAGTTCCTTTCAGGTACTATGTACAGCCATACCTGAAACCAGAGCCAGAACCAGAACCAGAAAACACTCCCGAGACTCCTGAGCCTGAAACACTGACAGCAGTAAACAAGGAATCGCAGTTTGGCTGTCGTCTTTGTACGTATTCGTCAAGCTGTCGCAGGTATCTCTCGTGCCACTACAAAAGGGTCCATAGCCTCAGCGCACACCACCCAATCAGGCAAGAGCAGGCAAAAGAGTGGGGAAAAAACAGGCTCGTCAACCCCTCTGAAGATGAGTCGATGGAAAGTCCATTTCTTAAATGCATAAAGTGTCCCGACGCATTCTTTGATTCACTCCAGCTGCTTATTGTCCACTACAGTGATTTCCACAGCACAGATTTCAGATCTGACTTTACTGTGTCAAAAAAGAACTCCAGGTCATATAAATGTGGGTTCTGCAAGATAAAAATCAAAGGCACAAGAAAGCTTTGTCACCATCTAAGTAGCCACAGGGAGATGAACACAAAGCAAGCTCCAGCTGAAGAGATGAATGAAGCACTCCTCACTGAGAAAACACCAGAGGACAAATGCATCATAGTAAGTTGACGCTGCCGCTCAGCATCTTGACCCTTACATTTGTATTTGTGCCATATTTTGAAGTGTTGTGTTGTTTCTCCAGCCCACAGGACGACATAAATTGCCAAAGTTGGAGGCAGTAAATTTGAACGTGACGGAAGTAGCACCGAGTCCTTCGCCATCACTTGTGAAATCTCCCGACACAGAGAAATCAGAGCTGAAATCTGGAGTAAACATCCATACCTGCAAACTGTGCAAGCGGACGTTTATGTCAATTATTGGTTTGCGAGTACATGAGCGCAGCCACGAAGCCATGGATGCTTTTAAGAAACTGGAAGCCCTACCCAGGACATTTTCAAATCACATGTAAGAGCTCTGGTGGGATGCAGATATAAATTAAGAACAAACATTTCTGATAAACTAATCATGATTTGCCATTGGAATGGATTTTCATTTCATTAATTTTATTTTTTTCAACAGCTTGAAAAAATATGTCGTCTATAAATCTGGGAATGTCAAGCGTTTCCATTGTGCCATATGTGGCTACCGGACTAACATAATGGGCTTATTGAGGAGTCACTTCATGAAAAAACACATAGGTGAGTAACATCATATCGTACATAATCATGACATTACAGTCTGTCTGACACTGTAGCCAGTAAATCAACTCATTTTGACATGCTGCATGTGACGCGTTGCTCTTCTTTCATTGCGCGTACGCGCTGCTGCTTCTGAATACCCAGAGATCTTCAAGGTTCCGGCTAAGATTGATGATCAAGAAGAAGAAAAGAGGGTTCAGAAAGTAGAGCAGGAGTTGGCCTACTCAGCGGAGGAAATCAACTACTTGACTCAACCTCAGGAAGTATCACAAAGTAAATCATCATCATGTTTCACAAACCATAATCTTAAACTTTGCTGCACATTATTTCAGCAACCAAACCTGCATTTTGCCTCATTGGATAAGATTAAGCAATAAATTTGTTTTTCTTTAATAGGATCTCTTTACTTGGAGCCCCCTGATGTACAGCGGCAGTTGAACCATTACAGTTTGGTGGCACAGTCAAGTGCTATGGCCAACGCAGCGCTGCAGGAAACCAAGTCACTCGATGATTGTCTTCTTTACTGTGAACTGTGCAACTTCACCACTGAACACCTATCTAGTATTCGGAGACACTATGTAAATCGGCACGGCAAGAAGCTCCTTAAATGTAAGGACTGCAGCTTTTTCACTGGATTTAGGTAAGCAACGTGCATATAGGTTATCTGTTATCAATGTCCTGGTCCTTTCTGTTTGGAGTTTGTATCTGCATGGATTTTCTTATGGCGCTTTTGTCTTTGCCATGTTGAGCAGGAAGATATCCCAAAGTGTCCCACAATGTAGCTCTCATGTTTTAATGTTCCTCAATAATGTCAGTACAATATTCTAGCTTCTCTTATATCGTCATGGCAGATTTCACTCAGGGGGAAATCTTAACAGCAGATCGTAACGTTCTTGTAACTCTGTTTAAGTGTCTGTTTCTTGTGTGACCTTCAGGAAAAACCTTGAAATGCACATGGAGATGGGCCACTCTAACGTCAAATCAGAACCTACTCATCAGAAGGTTGTCCACTGTCCTTTCTGCCTCTACCAGACCAAGAACAAGAACAACATGATTGATCACATCGTTTTGCATCGTGGTACGTTCCTGATCTCTTGTAGTGTTTACTGTTCCACCTCTTTACCCCAGTACTTGTGGTATTCCCCAGTCTTTTTGCCGTGGTACATGACTCTGCTGTTGGTTAATTATTGTTTTTAGATGAGCGCGTGGTGCCAATTGAAGTGCGACGACCAAAGCTATCACGATACCTTCGGGGCATCATCTTCCGCTGCCACAAGTGCACTTTTACAAGTGCTAACAATGAGAACCTGCGTTTGCACATGATGAAGCATGATGACGCCAAGCCTTACAAATGTCGGCTGTGCTACTTTGACTGCACCGGCCTGGATGACTTAGAGGCGCACCTGTGTGATAAGCATCAGGTGAGGATTTGTCAACTTCCCCACAATGCATTGCCAGAATACTGTATTTTTCAAATGATTCAGCATTTGGTGTGAATATGCGCTTAAAAAAAATCTCTGTTTTTGGTGGTGTGAGGAGATTTCTTGAAGGAACCCTTTGAAATGTAAAGATTATAAATAGAGGCTCCAAACTGGCAACTCAACTCAAGAGACACAAGAGGGGCTGTTCCAACAATAATTGTGTGTATCTCTAATGTAATGTGTAAAACCATTACACATATTGGTCCTCTTGTGTTGTCCCTGTAGGTGATGAGGAATCATGAGCTAGTGGGACAGATCAACCTTGACCAGCAAGAGGAAAGACTTCTTGCCATGTCTGGTAAACAAACACACAGTCACATTCAATGGCAGGATGGACAGTCGGAAGGTAATGAGGAAGAATACATCGGTCAGCAAGAAGAAATCAGTCAGCAAGAGATTGCAGAAAGCAGTGGCAAGAGCTCTGTTTCAGTTCTCCAGCATGAAAGCAACATAAAGGTAAACCTTGCTGTCCAACAGGAGAAAGAGCAAAGCCTGCAGAAAAAAGGCCGAACTGATGCGATGTTGGGAGACTCCACAAAGGGACTTGGGATACAGAACGCAGGCGTACAAAATTGCGTGGAAAGGGGCATAGCAAATATAAAGTTGGAGGATTGCAAGGAAAATTATGAAGGAAAACTGGATCCAAAGAAAGAGAGGCAGATGGATAAGAAGTACGGCCAGCCCATAATAACAGTTGGTGAGGCAGGTCTGATAAAACATCAGAAAGACAGAGCCCAGGAAAAAAAGGTTAAGATGGAGCAGAATATCGATACCAAAGTAGAAGATGATATAGTACGTCATATTCTGTTGATGGATGAGGACGGCAGCCTTTGCTCAACCCCAAAAAAATGGTCTGACGTGAAAACAGAGACATCACCAAGTACTGTGAACAAGTATCACATGACAACTAACATCAGGGCTCAAGAGAGTTCCACCACTGCTAAACAGAACTGTGAACGACCTCACCTGAACCACAAGCAACAAAGTGATCAGGTGAGCGTAGACATCAACGTCCCAAGCAGAAAGGAGGACCAAGTACACCATGAGAGTAAAGAGGACCATACAGACTCTTATGGGGAAATGCCAGTTCTTGAGAATGAGTACCTCAAGGAGGACATGGAACTTGTTGGATGGTACAAGGACGATGAAGGGGATGAAAACCTTCAAGAGAAGCAGGACACCGTAGCTGAGATAATTCACAAAGAAGGCAATAGTCAATATAAAGATTGGGAGAATGAGGATGGAGGAAAAATAAAGGGTGTCAACACCCCATCGATACCTACAGGTGAGAATAAAATCTCAAAAGGAGCAATAACATCACAACACAGTGATCCTGAGGAACCATTTTGAGAAACAAATGATCCAAAAATGAATGAGATTGCTTGTAGCCCTGACCAATCAGATAACATTACGATTAAACACGTCAGTTTGGTTTGTCACAATTTGGTACTTCATTTAATGCAATAGAGCATAGGAAAAGTCTTGTGCCAAACATGTTTGACAAAGTCTACAGAACAACTATGCACTGTTAGCAGCTGTAAACCTCTCATACTATTAATATTATCATAGCATTTGTCCATGTTTGCTCCTCACCATCTGTTGCATAATTTTTTTTCTTTGCAGTTAGCACTGAAATATTGGCTGTAATTTGTCATAATCAAATTATGACAACATAATCATAATCCTGATGTCATGTTCTTCAGGTGTATCTGCTGCCTTGGATGAAGTCACCGGAGGCCTTCACCAACCAATCAAAGACAAGAACCTGTTTACGTGCAAATTTTGTGGGCGAAACCTAGCGGACAGCTGCCAACTGGAGCATCACATTATGCGACATGGAATGTAATTTGTGGAAACTTATCTTATTGTATTATCTCTTTCACATACTGTGATGTCTAACATTAACTCTTCTTGCTAATGCGGTTTTATTGAAGTGACTGTCTTGACCCCAGTGTCAGTTTGACATTGTCTTGCTGCACAGGAGGAATCTGTATGCAGTCTTGACTTTTATTTTGAAAACCAGATTTTGATCCTATATGCTGCCCTTTTATCTCTTTGTTAATGTATATTTTACGTTTCCCAAATGAGTTTTTGTAGATGTATGTGTCCCATATTAAAATGTTTTGTAATGACATTTCTGTGGTGATCAGATTCAATATCGTAGCTGTTCTGCATATGGTTTGATTTAATACATTGAAATGTATTTTAGAGCCCAGTTCTTGGTAGTATTATATGCAACAAATTAGTATTGTTAAAGACACTTTTAGCTGTCCCTGTTCAATTATTGATGCATTGATTTGTGTATTTTTTATAGGGTGCACAGGGACAAAGTGTGACAACCTGAAGCACATTCACGTATGAAAACATTTCTTCCTTAGCTCATTTAAAAAGACAGTATGTTCATCAACCCCACACCATTGGGCAAAGGCATGTGTTGCCTTCAGGTGATGTTGGATATTCATAAACTGATGGCGGATCTGTCATTATGCATCCACTATTTTGTCAACTAGACACAGAATAGTAGATGCATAAAAAAATTTCCAGAGACAATTAGGTAGGTAACCGTATTGGTTGGTGACCGTTTACTGTTTTAATCATAAGTTTTGAATCTTTTACCAAGTTGCCGATCAGTGTCTTTCCCGATGTATACATTCCAGCCACGAAGTTGTCCACCGGTTTCCTACAATGCATATCACCAGCGATTACAAAATTAGCCTTATTTACCGGATCTGTGAGGTTGACCCCACTAAAAGCAAGTGAAAAACTTACAAATCCTAAATCCTCGAAAGTACGACTCAAGGAATCACTTGAATGCGGCATTTTCGTCTGTTTGCGTTACGACACATTCGGTCATCCAAATGTAAAAGGACACTGCTTCCTGGTCTAAATAATGGACTGATGAGAGACTACGGGAGAGCAGCTTAACTTGGTGAGTCCACAATGATAACAAAAGTTATTAATTACGGCCCTGAGGAACTGTGGCAGTAGAATTTGAATGAGTTTACCTGGTTATGATATCCGAAGTGTTAGTAGATGTCTGTGAAGATGCTGGTTAGGAAGGCTATTGATCAGGATCGATTTGATGATCCTCAGAAGTAACTCTATTTTGCTCAAGTGGGTTTCTTTATTCAAACTAAGTTTTTGAAGTAGTAAGTTTTTGTCACATCGCGTTCGCCGAGGAAAATCTGGACTTGAAAACTCATAAACTTTGATCAGAGCACTTACAGGAACTATTTCCTCCTTCCTCCAGTGAAACCTTTGCTTTGAGTGATGGTTGTATTTCCTTCAGATTTTACTGGAAGACGTCGTAAATATGAAGTCAGTGAGTTTTGATTGCAGCTTTACTGGCAGGCACTGACTGGCATGTTAAATTTGTTGGATCCTTTCAACCAGACTCATTGTCATATATCACTTGTTTTAAGGGATATAATTCTTTAATAATGCTACTATCTCAATTGCTCACTTGTTACTATTGCTAGCATTGAAAAGTGTTCCAGTAAAACAACAAAACTATGTCTCAAGTATAACTTTCCACCATATTCGTCATACCTCCAGGTGGCACTTAAAGCACCAACAGTGATACACATACCACAGTTTGAGAACCACTGATCCGAACCAACCACTGCTTCTGTTAGCCTTGTGGGCGGGCACATTCCATTCCAGTGCTCCTCCTCTAACACATACTGTATATATTGCACTTTTTAACAGAAGACACATCATATTCATTGAACCAATGGCAGTTCAAACATCTGCTGAGGATGATGGCGTCTTCTCATCAAAAGTCATCAATATTGTGTTTGTCACCCTCTTACTGGACCTTTTGGGATTTACATTGATTTTGCCTCTCCTACCTTCGATTTTGGACCACTATGCCCAGACAGAGGTAAAAATGAACATGTCATTTTTAAGAGGAAATATCTACTGTGTATACATACTAAATAGTAACAGCTGAAAACAGCAGATATACATTGTGTGAAATTTGTTAACTTGTAGTTACAGGAATCTATAATGTATTCTGTGTATCACAAGACCGGGGTGAAAAGTATTTTACACAGTACTGAATTCCCAGCAGTGGTAACTTGTTTAAATTCCCCTTAATTTAGATTTATGTATTTAAATGTATGTACAGAACAATGCTGAACATCAATTAAAAGAATTTGTCTAAACGATGGAGAGTTTCATGACTGATATTGATTGATGAGCAGTCTTTTGGTTTCCAGTGTGTCATGTTGTTTTCATGTGTTTTCAGGATGTTGTGTATCAGTCGCTGCAGAGCGTTGTGGACTTGTTTAGGGAGGCTGTTGGAATTCCTATGGAAAAGAAATACAATAGTGTCCTGTTTGGAGGTACTAAAACTCCTACATCTAATGTCGGTTTGATTGAACACTCTGTGGCTAACCTTTGTATGGCATGATGATAAAGTAAACAGAATTTGAATAGTGCAAAGAAAAGTAGATGAATCTCCATTTATTTGCTTTTCAGGTCTGATTGGCTCCCTCTTTTCACTGCTGCAATTCCTGTGTTCTCCTATAACTGGTGCTGCCTCGGACCGTTACGGCAGGCGGCCTCTGCTCATTCTTACCACAGTGAGTAAAATGCAAAAATAATTCTATGTATCTGCTGTATTATGTGTATGAGTTTAACAGGTGATTATCAGTCCTCATAAATCATCATATTAAACCCCTCATATGGTTTGGTTCTAACTGGGTGCCTTCTCTTCCAGTTAGGACTGATGTCCTCCTACGCGGTCTGGGCCATTTCCCGGAGCTTCAGCATGTTCCTTTTGTTTCGAGTAATTGGGGGCATTTGTAAGGGGAACGTCAGTCTCTGCACTGCCATCGTGGCAGACCTGCCTTGCCCAAAAGCACGGAACAAAGGAATGGTAGGAACAGACTGACATACAGGACACTTAGCTGGAGCTCTTATTCAGTGTGACAAAATGGCACAAAATTACATATAGCAAAGACAGGCAAGAGTGAGAGAGTATTTCTATAATGCTCATGTCATCATGTATATACATCAAACCACATTTTTCTGTTTTAAGCCATTCCAGGTTAACATTTCCTACTTTGGCACGTACTTATGTATAATATATTTTGCTGTCACAGGCTATGATTGGCATTGCCTTCTCGTTGGGATTTACTGTTGGACCTCTGATGGGTGCCTACTTTGCCATGAGCTCTGGTAGAGGCCATGTGTTCTACCAGACTCCAGCTCTACTAGCCTTGGCCTTCAGTGCTGCTGATTTGCTCTTTATTTGGCTAATGCTGCCGGAAACGCTCAAAAAGGACTCCAAGGTTAGTGAAACTTCAACAGCCCATTGAAGCGACTGTCAAGTGATAAGATGAGTTACGAGCTCTGATTCTCCGATATTTTAGAGCTCTACAGGAATGAATGGGTGTGTAGGTGCAGTTTAGTATTTGTTTACGTTCTTTGATAAGTTTTGTTAAATAAATCCATGATATTTCCCAACCGATCAGAAGGACATTCAGCAGCTTAACCTTAACTAACCATAAACTACTTTTGGCGCAGTCACAGGAATTTTATTAAAATATAATATTTTTGGTTATGGCCTGACCACAATGAGCGACTATATGAAAATTATAAATTTCTGTTATGTCTTAGATTTCACCCTCAGAGTTTGGAGACTCCAGGGATCTCCTGAACCCTATAGCTTTGTTCCAATTCTCTGCTGTAACCAGGACAGCAGAGCCACCTTTGAAAGGAAGTAAGTCAAGTACATGGCTGTGGATGTGAGCTCGATGTTAAACCGTTATCATGCTTACATGTACCACCAATGATCTTAAGCATACTGATGTAGATGGGCTTGTCTTGATAGGAATGCAGAAGCTTCAAGTGCTAGGTCTGGTTTATTTCCTCTACCTCTTCTTCTTCTCTGGTCTGGAGTTCACGCTGAGTTTCCTGACTCACCAACGCTTCCAATTTACAAGGTATAAAGTTATACATCATAAGATATGCATGAATAAACCGTTACGAATTTTACAAGCCCAGTGTTTGTTTATTTCTGCCAACAGTATGCAGCAGGGAAAGATGTTCTTCTTCATAGGTATAATCATGGCTTTAGTCCAAGGGGGCTACGCTCGCAGAATCAAACCAGGGCAGCATATAAAGGCTGTTCATACGGTAGGAGAAAACGTGTATTTACATGACAGTTAGGTGTATAATGAAATATTCAGCACA
Source organism: Brotula barbata (assembly GCA_900303265.1). Taxonomy (NCBI): domain Eukaryota; kingdom Metazoa; phylum Chordata; class Actinopteri; order Ophidiiformes; family Ophidiidae; genus Brotula; species Brotula barbata. Next base: position 24,245 of record OMNV01012591.1, read on the forward strand.
AATCGCTTCTTCACCTAACCTTTTTTTCTCATTCTTAGGCAATGATAACATTAATTCCAGCATTTCTTCTTATTGGGCTATCATGGAACACTACAATGCTTTACATCGGGTTGGCGTTGTACTCTTTTGGTGAGTTTACATTCACCCCTATCTGAGTAGAGAATTATGGCCCTCATTTAGAGGCTAGTTCCTGTCATTCTTCTGCAGGAATACGTGACAGACGATAACATAACGCATATTCCAAAATACACAATTGGTAATTAGACTGAAAAAATCTAAATTCCCTTTGCAGAAAAATACCAATAACTACATAACATGTTATAAACAGTATATAAATTACTAATGCAAACAACCTTCAACAGGAAGAGGAGTTTGTTCAGTGACAGAATGCTGTCCCTGTCCTGCTCCACAGATAGACTGAGGAAGTCTTTTGTCCCCCAGGCCATACGCCTGTACAACCCCTCCCTGGCGGGGGGTTGACAACAACACACTGACCAGTAAAAAAGACATTTAGCACTATATTGTTGTTGTTGTTATACAGTATATTGTGTATATATGTTTGTATATGTATATTATATTGGTTGGTTATACTTTGTATTGTATCGTGTTATATTGTTCTATATATTTTATGCTTCTTTTATCATTATTTGAATTACTTGAATTTTCTTTGGGTATCTTTCTATGTTAAACGAACCAGAATATCTTAAAATAGGAAAGAAACCAACTTAGTTAAACTGAGCTTGTTGTTTAACAGAGCTCTACTCTCTTACTTTGTCACAGCGGCAGCAATCGTAGTTCCATGTCTGTCAACACTTGTTTCTGAACATGGTGAGACTCATTTTAATTCCCATTATTTATTCACAAACCATGCTAATTCAGAATTAATGACAAAATGTGCACATTGTTGCTAAACCTCCTAATCTTCCTTCAGGCTCGGCCAATCAAAAAGGCACAGTGATGGGCATCTTACGCAGTTTGGGTGCCCTGGCCAGAGCACTGGGACCAGTTTTGTCATCCTCTGGTAAGACAGCCTACTTAACAATGAAGACCTTTGTGGAAAATTTGAGCAACAGGTTTACAGTGGTTTGGATGTTTACATTGGTGTGTTCTTTACAGTTTACTGGATAGCTGGAGCGGAGACCTGTTTCATTCTCAGTGCAGCTGCTTTCATCATACCTCTGACTCTGCTGAGCACAGCCAAGAGTCTCAAGGAAGAGTAAAGAGCACAAAAACTCAAAAACACTTGAAAGAGCTCAGCCAAGGCTTCACGGGAGACATTTATGGTGTTATTCTTTATGTTTTTGCTTCATTGAATGTAATTATGTTTACATCTGCTGTGAAAGCAACCACTGACAACAGGGAGGATGTTTTCTTTGGTGTTTGTCACAGAGCCTCATGTGAAACAAAATAATGGGAGAAGACAATGCACATGCCAAAACTGCTTTCAGGACAGTGTGTCACATTTAGACTTAATATATGGTGTATCTGTTTATACTGCAGTATTTTATTACTCACACATGTATTTTAAGAAAATGTATTGTCAAATGTTGATTTTATAAATAAAAATGTATTAATAAACAAGTGATTTGCTCATTTTCTTGGACTGAATAATCACTTATTACTTCAAGCCTTAAATATAACCATCATACCTCTGCTAACACTGAAGCGTAGACAAAATTTGTCATGTAATAAAACCCTGCCTTGAAAGAAATAACGATAAACATATTTTTGGATTTTGTGTCTGTAACTACGACATCAAAACCTACGGAATCAACATCATTTCTGCTTCATAACTGCGGATGTTGCATCCGTAGTTACAGTATATTATAGTAAATGTATAGTGATAGTGGTGTCAGGTCATAGCCAAAAGTTTAAGCAAACAATTCACGTTTCTTTATAGGACTTTTGATACATATAATGGATCTTTTTATGTTAGTAGCTCATTAATAGTTGAGTGAACCATGTAGATGGGCATAAAAACTAAATTTCTAGAAAATTTTAGTGATTTAGAGTGGGGTTTTTTTAATCATAGAATTCATTATAGTAAATGTTACTTTTCATAGCTACGGCAACTGTAGCTAGCAAAATAAAGCAGCAAATGTCAATAAAATTATTATTACTAATAATTATAATAATAATAATATATAAAAAGTTACATTTACCGTCTACACTGTCTTGCCAGGAGATGGCGCTGTGAGGTCACTCTGCTACAGGTTGCACAGGTCATGTAAACATCAGCTGTACTGGTCCACAGTGCTATGTAGCTTAGCTTGGTTAGCAAACATGAACATTTAAAGGATTCGTTTATCCGGCAATGGCGTCACTTTGACAGCACGGGGTAACACGAGTATCCGCGTGAATAGTTCGGATATGTGATTGCACAGAGAAACAATAAAATGGACAAGGTAGCTAAAGATTAATATTTAACGTTACAGTTGTTTAGCAGCCAGTATCTTTAGCCTCGTGAACGCTAAGTCTCTAGCTAACTGTTGTAGCTTACAAAAAGTTAGCATAGCTGATTTAAGTCGATAAAGACGGTGTTTTATCACACATTAGTTGTGACAGGTTACTCTTAACCACCAAAAGTAAGGGCTTGATTTAAATATGTGCAAAAATGTAATTAGTTTTATTCAAGTCTGGAGTTCAACTTAGCATAGTTAGTTAATTAGTTATGCCGGAATGGGACTGAAGTATAGATGCAGTTAAAGCTGTCAGCATTGCTCTAGCTGTGTTAGAGCACGTTTATGTGATTTCCAAGTAAATCGTGGTTGTCACTGCGCATTTGGAAGGCTGTCGATGATAAATTAACTTTATTTTTCCCAGGATAGCAAATTGTCATCTGCTGATCAGCTTTTTGACACTAAAAATCAGAGGCACATGGGACAAGAACCACCTGAACCACAAAGGCCTTCATCATCTCCCGTGATCCTACCAAATCCACATGTGTCAAAACATGGTTCACCACGGTAGGAACATGTTTGTTCTCATGATTACTGAATGCTGATAGCCACCACTTCATATGAACAGATGCAAAGATCATTCATTCATTCATTGACTGAGATTCACGTCTGTCCAACTCTGGATATTTTTAAGGGATCGAGCAGGTCTGAGCTGGAGGGAAAATACCTCGAGCACCAACCAAGGGCCGGCAGGAAAAGGAAGCAGTGTGCCAAAGGGTCCTGGCAGTGTGTCAAACGGTCACGGCTACAGTAGCAGCCGGCGAGTCAGGCAGTCCACAGATGCTTACCAGCACAAAGACCGCTTCATGCGGAATCCACAAGATAAGGTTGGTTCTGTTAAACACACAAATAGCAGCATCGCCAGACTGCTGTCACGAAAATCACTATATTAATGTTTTTCCACAGATGTCAAGCAACAATGATTTTCCATCTCAGGGTAGAAACATAGGAAATATGACAAATTCCCAGGATGCACAGAAAAGAGGTAATCGGAATTATATTAAATTTTTTTTTTTTTTACTAAACTTGCCTATGTTACCGGGCTGAATCCCTCTTATGGTTGCCCTTAATTTTTTATTAATGTGTATTGGCTGGTATTGGTTGAGTTTTAGAATTCCAGTTGCTTATAATCAACTCACAGGGTCTAGAGGAACCAGATCCGCCCCGCATTGTGCAGGAAGGTCGAAATCACCACAAACTATCCCATTTCAAGTGAAAATGGCTGATTTCCCAGAGTTGGCTTTTTCACCCGGCAAACCAGCAGCTTCCCCTCCACAAAAAGGCTGCTGGGGTCTGACTCCAGCAGCAAATGCTCATATTCAGAAATCAGTGTCTACCAGTGAGGTGAGGTGATTGAAATATGACATATTTAAACTGTATGAAGTGAAAAATGCTGATGGATTAGTGATTCATGACGTGTACTAATGCCTTATTTGGTAGATACTGCCCACAAAGAAAGGATCAACACAGCCAAACTGCCACCAAAGTGCCAGTGATGCCAGTCCAGAGTACCCTGTTGTCCCTCAAAGTAGAGTAAAACCTAAAGTTGTAGTCTTCCTATAAATGTAATCTGTAAAATGACTGTTTTCACATCATTTCCATTTGTGTGGTGTTCACAGGTTTGTCTCAGGCCTGTAGCTCTGGTGCGTCGCTCACTTCCTGGGCTAATGTTGCCTCTCAGCCTCCAAAGATTCCTGTCCCTAAAGAGAAGACAACCAGCAGCACCCATACACAGGTAAGACTGAATGCAAGGCAACATTCCTTGGATATGTTGTGAAATCCTGACCTCAGTGGTGTTATAATCAGGTTTTTATTCATGCAGTGTGATCCTGGCTTTATGCACTATTCTGTGTAAATCCAGCCAAATTCTTTACTTTGTTATCCGCAGCTTTAATAACAAGATGTAGCTATAGGCTGAACCTCTGTAGTTAAAAAGTTTTTGTTCTGCCCGTGTTTGAACATTATTTTTTGTTGCCATTCGTCAGAAGAAGGAATCATCTGCACAACAGGAAGAGGGAATCTCAGGGAAGAAGAAACGAAAGAAGAAGAAGAACAAGGTTAAAGACGATGAAGATACAGTTTATTTACAAGAACCAGCAATTTATCAGGAGCCTCCGAAGTTTGAGGTAAATCAAGACTTTTCCTAGCTGTGTAGTAAATTCGTTCCCGTAAAAATTGTGTTGTTTCATAAGGAATGTTTGTTTGTCTTTTTTGGTTCTTGAATTTTAGGACGAAGAGGAGTTCCCAGGCTTGACTCCTGCAACCGATCGATTATTAACCAGCAACAATACTGCAAAGCTATGCAATGAGGTACATGCCGTTGTATATCCCACCATATGCTTTCAGATCTAAATTATATTATTATATATATTATTATTATATTATATTATGTTGTTAAAAGGGTTTTTAAAGGAGATACAATATCATACCCGTCCATGTGCACAGGGCTCTGTCCTACGGTTACTATCCTCTGACCTATGTGTAGAGGTGGGAAAAGCAAAGTTCAACCACTGGTATTAGTAGAGTGTGATTAAAATAAATTGGTGAATGAATTGTATTTAAAGACAGTGTTGTGCTTCTGAAGGAGAACCAAAGAGGAAGTGTTCCACACCAGTCTGGCAACCAGAACAAGGAAAAATTACCTGTGTCAAATATTCTACCTACAGAGATTGCCAAAAAAGGACAGGTTTGTGTTTTTTCTCCTGAGCTCAAATTGCTCTACATACATACTCCGTTGAGAAAACACCACATGGTGCTTTCTCTTTGGTTGTAATGCTGTTTTGATTGATTTCTAGAAAACTGAGAAAGTCTCTGGGAAGAAGAGCAAGGTTCCTGTTCAGCTGGACATTGGAAACATGTTGACTGTCCTAGAAAAGAAGCAACAATCTCAGAAAGCCAAACAGGACACAAAGCCGGTTGTTTTGTCAGGTGGGTGACAAAGGGAAGTGGTCCACTGATTTTTAATGCATCTAACTTTGTAATGAGTTGTGTGAAAAATCATAGTAGCATTTAGTGCCAAACATCTGATCAATGTCAAAGAGAGCACTGGAAACTGGAAAGTCATTTGCCTTGCATATTTTTTTGCATTATTACTTTATATGAAGTGCTAATGAAATTACAAAGTCTTGGTTATGTAACAATATAACCTAATTCAATGGTATGTTTTCATGAATAATGGTAGCTTTTGATTTTGGACATATACACTAAAAATATGTTTTTTTGGGACAGTGCCACCTGATTCAGAGCTGCAGTAACAAGCTATAAAAACTGGTCTAAAATGCCTTTTTTATTATTTCTAGTTGGTGGAGCGATGCCTGTTGTTCATAAGCAACAGCCAGTCCAGAAAAAGCCGTCTTGGCAGCAGGATAAAATTGCACACAATCCTCTCGACTCCACCAGCCCGTTGGTGAAGAAGGGCAAACAGAGAGAGGTGCCCAAAGCCAAGAAACCCACTCCCCTCAAGAGGGTAAGTCCACATAAACCAGATGGGACACCATGTGAGTATGTCTTTCAGGAGTAAATTCCTGTCAATAATGGTTAAATTGTGCCTGAACTTCAGGTCATTCTAAAAGAGAGGGAGGAAAGGAAACAGAGACGTTTACTAGAGGAGAGAGGTCTGCTGCCTGAAAACGAGTCCAAATCTGCTAATGAACCTGGAGAGGAAGAGCAGTGCGACACCACAGCTACAGGTCAGAGCTAACATGACCTCGGGGTTACAGTCATGCCGAGCTTCAAACAGATGACCTAAGAGTCTTTGGTGTGACCAATATTCATCTTTCTACAACCTCAGATGATGTTTGCAGTCCTACAGATGAGCTCGATGATCAACCACAGAGCGACACAAATGAGATGGAGGTAGAGGAATGTGTTGAAACGGGCAACGATGAAAATGGTGAACAGACCACCTTATCAATGACTAATCCCAGCAGTCGACCCAAGATACACAGCAGAAAGTTCAGAGAGTAAGCCTGTAGAAGCACTGTGTAACTCACTGAATATCTGTTCGCATGCATGTAGTTGTGTGTGCATCTATGTGCATTCATTTTCTGGCCGGGAAACAGGAAAATAATTGGGGTTTTTTTCTGCCTTTGTGCCCGTCAGCTATTGCAGTCAGATGCTGAGCAAAGACGTGGATGAGTGTGTGACGTCTCTGCTAAAGGAGCTTGTTCGTTTCCAGGACCGCTTGTACCAGAAGGACCCCATGAAGGCTCGCATGAAGAGGAGGATTGTGATGGGCCTTCGAGAGGTCTTGAAGCACCTTAAACTCAGGAAGGTCAAGTGTGTGGTTATCTCACCAAACTGTGAGCGCGTCGAGGCCAAAGGTTAGACATTGTTGCATTTATTGGTGTATTTTTATCGGGGGGTTTTTTTGTCCACAACAAAAAAACAACAAAAATGATTTCTCAACCATTCTTCATCATTTTTTATTATTTTGTTCTAAAAATGATCAAAAAATGCAACAGTTGCAGCAGTTTGTTATAATTTAACTCATGGAAGTTTTCACATGCAGACATGTACTAGCTCAGTCACGTTAATGAGTAATAATGTGATATTAATGCTACTGCTGTCATCTTCACCAGGTGGCCTGGATGAGGCCCTGCACACCATCATTGACACATGTCGTGAACAGGGTGTGCCATTTGTCTTTGCCCTGTCCAGGAAAGCTTTGGGCCGCTGTGTCAACAAAGCAGTGCCTGTCAGCCTGGTGGGCATCTTCAACTATGATGGTGCTCAGGTCTGGTTTATGTCCTACAACATGCATACCCCCACATAAGACAGAGATTTGAAGATGGAACAACCTGCTCCTTTTAATACTTCTTAATTTTATTTTTGTTTTATTATTATGGATGATGTGATCACAGAAGATATTCTCACATTCTCGCCCACAGGACTACTATCATAAGATGATCGAGTTGTCGGCAGAAGCCAGGACAGCTTATGAGGTCATGGTGTCGAGCTTGGATCAGTCTGAGCCCGAAGAGGAGGAGCTGCAGATCAGCAGCCTGAGCCTGGCTGACGAGCCAGAACCTGGTCCTGACACCACACAGCCAGAAGAACCAAACTACAGTGAGTTATTGCTCTGTGGAAGTTAAGCATAAAATCCCACCTGAACTGTGTGGTATCAGGCCCGATAGTTTGTTTCACTTTCGATACAACAGGGAAGGCGTTACTCATATTTTAATTACAGAGTGTTTAAGTCCACCATGTTTCATCATTGAAAATCTTAATCAAATACAATACCTGTGTTTTTCTCCATCTCCTCCTTCAGTTAAAGTTTGGAAGAAAATGTTGGAGAAGGAAAGCAACCACACATTTTTTAACTTTGAGCAGCAGCTGAGCTGCATTCACTTGGCCAGTGAATGTACAGAACAGACTGAGGATGGACAGAAGAGTTGACACAGAGGAAGCTCTTTGTGCTAAATGAGCCCACTCCTGTTATCACCAGCCTATAAGGAGATACTTCATCTGTCCACAGATCCTGGACTTGAATTTGAATCAAAAATGTATACGTAATGACAGTGCACTGATGCTCAAAGTGACGTCCAGGATCAACCAGTGGTGGTTCTGGATTACTTGGCACCCTGGGCAAAACAAGACAGAAGTGGCCCTGCTGTCACTGGAAGGGTGGTTGGGTGCATACTGGCATAGTCCAATAGTCTAACTCAAATAGCATAATATTCACTCACATCTATAAGTTGATCATTTATATTTTATACCTTAACGGCTCTGTGTGTGTGTGTGAGTGCGTTTGTGTTACGCTACGAAATACGTTGATTTGCAGATTTAACTGTTAGGCTGAGACGCTGTACTGTGCCGTTACATGCTGTGAAAGTACGCTGTAGCCTTAAGCAGTACAATACGAGGGGTGACGAGGAAGGCAGTAGAGGGCGCCCATTCTGACAAAGTTAATGTCAGATTTGGTGACATGATGTCACTGACGCACAGATTAGCGCCCTGTGCCTTGGGCAGCTGTCCATTAAGCCAAAATGCCAGGATCCACCACTGGGATCAACCAAGGAACTTGTCAGGATAAATGATTGATGTGAAATTAAGTGAATATAAATCATGCTGCTAATAGTTAATTGTTCTTACAGCTCTAACGTAAAGATGAGTTGGCTCTTCTGTCTCTTTGGATAGTGTGTGTGTGTGGGTGGTGTGTTATCTGGGAAGTTAAGAAGCACTGTGTTTCTGGGGCCAAGTCTCTTGAAGATCCCATAATATGAATTGTGACCCAATGTTTTCCTGCAGGGTGCATGTTGAAAATCATCAGTATGCCCTCATCAGCCTGTTGATTGTGTTTTTGTTTTTTCTAAAGGTTAAGATTGGATTTTAAAGGTATGGGTCACACTACTCAACTTGTTTACAATAGAAGCTGGAAAACATGCTCAGTGTACCAGTGCCAAGGCTCCATAATTCTCTATTTCAGATATTTTCTCCATCTTAATCAAAAATATAATATACATATACATACAGACAATCATGGTCAGTGTAGTAGTAATTGAAATTCTATGTTCCTATCCTATGTTGAGCCACATTGTAACTAATCAGTTGTTTCTTGGTCAGTTTCCACCAAATTTGATTGAAATTGTTACATTTCTTATCACGATAAACGTAAAACAAGGAGCACTGAAAACCTCCTGGCCTCATATGAAACCAGGTTTCCTAATCATTTTGATTTGTGCCACACATAACAAAGAAATACTTTTGATGTGCTCTATAGGATTAAACAAAATTTGTTTACAATAGGTGTAAATACAAATTTAATTTCGTGTAGCAAACTTGAAAATGTTTAATAGAGGTGAAATATTTGATTGTATTTACACAATGCATATAGGACTTTTTATGTTTATGTTTTCATGGGGATTTTTTTTCCAACTGTATTTCATTTAGTGAAATTGGATAGGATATTTCTTATTCCTCAAAGTCTTAAATTATGTGCTCAAATTATGTCAATTTGTTGTACCAGAATAAAAAATAATTAAGTATTTCTCAGAAAATAAATTATTCTGGTTGAAGTACATTTTGTTGACTTTGTCGACATGCATATATACGTTATCTACTGTACATATTTATGTACACATCACACCAATGAATATTTAAAATCATGAAAATATCAATGAACTACATCATCAAAACATCCAGGTTATTTGGTAACTGCTGCTGTGAAAACTATCTCTCCATCGAGAGCCACATCTATGCAGCTACAAATGGAAATGTTAGTGTAGTGTGTGTGTGCGTGTGTGTGTGTGTCATGATAAAAATCTAATGGGTTTTACTAACACAATCAGGTTCTCAGAAAAATAGAAAATAAATGCTACCTCGCAAAATGTCACTTGTGCAAACATTCTGTCCTCTTACCAGTGTCATACTTGAACAGATAAAGGATATATGTTGAAATCTTTGTGTAAGACAAGTCGTCAGTACAAAATGCTATGTTTATGTTAATATGTTGAATTCCAGTATGTCCATGAGTCTGTAAGTAAAATATCAAATATAGATTAGCCTAGAGAATGAAACCAAATCATTTTGTCCTGTTTACTATACAATCAAGGGGTCATATCCTTTTAAACAAATGAACAATCTGTGTGTGACATTTTTGCATGACAAGAATGCTGTTGATTCAGTCGATGGTGTTTAAGGGTGTGCCGGTACTTTTTCTGTGGTTTTCATTGAGTATATTTCCACTGATAACCACACCTACACAGCTATAAAGTGGAAATGTTAGTATACATTTCTTGATTAAATTGATAGGAACATTTCTCAGCTTTGCATATAGGTGAAAGAAAAAAAACACCCCTCCAGGTTCAGGCCTTGAGACTTCAACTGCCAAAAAGTGTGTGGTGACAAAGGCAGTGGAGTTAAGTTCAATTGAGAGGATTAAACTCCCCCTGCATTTTCTCTCTCTCTGTCTTTTGAAAGGTGTAATGTTAATGTGAATGGCTATGGCAGAAGCAGCACAGTCACTTTGTGATAATCTTCCACATTCAAGATAAACCAGACGTAGGCTTTGATGTAAAATTCTTTTAAGGGCACAATAATTCAGCCAAAGATCAGATCAGATGAAGCACATGAAGAGGAATTTTACATCAAATGAGGTACAGAGATTTCTACATAATCACTATTGGGAACATCTGTGCACTCTTCTGCTTTTGAGCATCCTCCAGACTTCAGAACTGTTTTTGGCTTTTGATCGGTGCAGTCCACATGGCATTTCCCCTCGTCTCTACAGGAGGTGTTGAGTGAGACAGTTTCTTTCTGGAGGAAGACCACATTGTCTCCATTGGCCCCGCTCACCTTGCTATAGTCCTCCTGTAGTCTGTCATCCACCTTCTGTATGTTCGCTTGTCTCTCAATGTCCACATAGCTGCTCTTTGTCCTCACCAGCTGTTTGTTCTCATCAGTGCAGGGAGTACTAGTAACATATGATAGACACTCATCTCTCGTCTCTGTTGAATATTCACACGAAAAGTTTACACATTGGCACATCTGTCTTTGAGTGAATTGAGGCGAGTCCAAGTTTGGTAAAAGCTCCAGAGAGAGGGAGTCGTTTTCCACAAATGGATCCAGTCCATCTTTGCATTGCTCTACCTTGCAGTCATTGTGGGAGAAGGTTGATTCCTTACACTGGACCCCTGTGTCTAAATAGAAACCATTAAAAATGATCAATCCTTTTGGATTCTCTCTCATTGTACAGTTTTGTGAAGGTTTGTCATCATCAAACACAATTAGACAGTCATCCCTTTGGTCCTTGCAGGCCGCTGCAGGAGGGAAGCTCTGGTTGCTGATGAGGGAGCGGATGATGTCTTCATGGTGTCTGCTCTGAATGTAGAGAATGACTCTTATCATGGCTGAAACTATTGGAACATTATCAATGATGGACACGCACGTGCATCCTTACCTTGAGAAGTTGAGCATCAATGCCTTTTATCTTTGGACCAGGGACAGGAGGCAGGATAAACTGCTTAACACTGAAACAAATACTCAGGAGTCAGACTGTTCTCCATCAGTAATAATCTGTGTTTTACACAACTCATTTTGTAGGAGATACATACTATTTCTTCTTCTTGATCAAGACACACATTGCTACTGCAAGTGCAGAAGCACAGCAGATGGAAACCAGCATCCCAAAGTGCCTTTCTTTCTGGCGATCTACATAAAAGCAAACATGTTCAGTGATAAGTAGAATCCGTAACACTGAACGATCTTATTGTAATGTCAACAATCAAACCAGGAACCTCTGAAACTTACAATCATAAATTATCCCGTAGGTGGCATTGCTCCATTCGCTCCATTTGCTGTGGTCTAGTTTACAGCGTACCTGGACCGTGTACAATACGCCAGGATGGAGGCCGTACAGGTTGAAATGGGTTTGTTTCCCAGATGTGAACTCCTAAAAAAGGAAACACTCACATATCACACAATAACCTTGTTGGTGTGTATTTGGACCAAGAATACATTTATGCTGAGTAGTGCTTCCAAATAATTGATCTGTCGTACGTGAATTATCATCATCCAAAGAGGATCCATGAATTTTATACAGTATTCATCAATATACAAGAAAGATTTTTTGTTTTTTAATTTCAATTAAATATACACATCCCATACCTATGACACAGAAATCTGATTAAAAGGAATGTAACAATCTTATACGATATAATCCATCATTCTTTTCATCACACTCACCTCCCATTTGTTGCTGTTCCCCTCTTTGACTCTCACTTGGTAAGTGATGGTGACCCAGCCAGATTGGGTGTCCGTATCGTGGGGAGGCTCCCATCTAATGTGGAGGTATGGACTCTCCTCTCCCTCCTCCACAAGCACTGTAACATTTTCAGGGGCGTTGGGCATCACTGTTGAATACAATAAAAGCAGATCTGAGAGGATTTTGGCAGTAAGTGACTCTTTCAGACGGTCTGTGGTTGGGCTGTCACAGACATGTTAAAAAATGATGAAATCTTTGGTCATCGATCCAAAATGGAAGTCGTGGATCGTAGCATGAGCTCCTAAGTTGGAGCATTACTTGAATAAAATCCAATGCAGTTAAGTGACTATTTTGTTGCAAAAGTACACATTAAGTCCATGTGCCACTACTTGTATACCCACAGAAAAGATCCATAGATCCCAGACCATACCCCAAGCCTTACACTCAGCACAAACCAGTTCCTCATCTGTCTGTTCAGGTTGTTTCATGTTTGTTTGTCATCTTTATCACTCAGTACTTTTGCATTCCTCATTCAAATCTGCTTCCAGTCAACAGTTTCAAGTGTCTCTCCTGCTTGTCTGTTATACACACACACACACACACACTGTTGAATTAAACTAATCATTTGACCCAGAACCCTGCATTTTGTCAAATTTATGTCAAATTAATGACTATCTGATGAATGTATCAGGGCACAACAACGATCACCGATGAATATAAATGTGAAATTCATTATCAACACTTTTTATTCCCTTTGAGAGAAGGACAAACCCACACCCAGGTGAATGATTCGGGGCCTGGAGCAGAGGCCCTGCAACATGCCGGGAATTCCTAATATTCCTTTTGTCAGAAATGTTGTTGAACTGAGGATCTACAAGAAGTGCAAACTTATCGTGCTGTTTGAGAAACCTCATGAGAAACCATGACGTCATCTATTTCATAAACAAAATCAGCACGCAGGCACAAATATGAACCCTTATAAACAACTTTTCCCGGGTCTTGAATCAAATTACATATTTACTGTAAGCAAAGAAACAAATACAATATGAATAGAAATCTCAGTAAATTACATGGAAGGAAACCGAGATCTGAAACTTAACATTGGAGACGTAAATAAACACAGATTTGCCTCTCTTACACCTGCTCCATCATCCCTCTACACATACAACGGCAACTGAAAATACTGCTAAGATAGTTTATGAATTTATAAACTGGCTGACCCCTCAATTTGGATTGTATTTAAAATCTGGCCCCCGCTGTGAACTAACTGAATAGCCGGTATGCATAATCTTCACGACTATTATGGTATATTATATATTTTTACTTCAAAAGCCTTTCCTTGAGCATTTAGGACAAATAGGTCAAATACAGGCGTCAGAAGGTACATCTTACTGATATACATGACATCCACATCCAAGGGTTCTGACGTGGTGTTCCCGAGCGCGTTGGAGGCCACCACTGTCAGAGTGTAGGTGATCCAGATGGAGGTGTGCTTCTTGTCAAAGACGCACGAGTTCCTCCCTGCTGACTGGTAATCCCCGCACTCATATGTACCCTCCAAGCTGCAAATAGACAAAACAAGACCTTTATCACGATGGGGGCAAACACCGATGAGGTATTTTGTTTATGTATTTAAGGAACATTACTCCTGTGAAACGGTGCAGGCTGGCAGTAAATATGTGTGAGCATTGTATGAATTCATCTCAGTGTGGCTATAGATAGCAGTGGTGTTATATGAGATTTATGAGCATTATGTTAGTAGCTGAATCGACTGACGGCGACAGAACTGATCACCATCAGCTGCACAAAGGGAGGATTTATATGCAGTTACATTGGATCGCACTGGTGTTTCGCTGAGTTTATATCAGTCCAGTTCACTATGGAAGTCAAGGGTCACGTGGGTAAAGTGATCCAGTAGTTACCTGCTCAGCAACAAAGACTTGAGCTCAGCTGACCGAGCATATGTGGTTGAACGAGGAAGCCAGTAGATTTTCACTCTCGTTTCTACAACTTCCCACTGACAAACCTGCTTGACTTTCACTGGCACTGCAGCCATAACGTGTCAGAAACTTTGAGACGGCACTGAGATGGACTAACTCTTCTCTCAAGTAGTAGAGGCGGTGTGTGGTTGGTAGGCCTCCGTCAGAGCCGGGCTCCCACCAGCAGGTGAATGTCTCTTTGTCAGGGGACCTACAGCTCCGGATGACTGGGACCCCCGGTGGAGACGCACCTAGCAATACAAATAACAAACTAGCATCAAGTCACCAGCTAACTTACAATGCAGAGAAACAGCTGGCATAATGAGGAAAGAGAAAACAGAAAAAACTAGGAGCAGGGTGGAGAAGAGCAGGCAAAATTTAGGGATCGTTATCCAGACCCAGTCAAAATTTAACCTATAGGAAAAATGTGTTGGACTGAGCCTTCATAAGTAATCCTGCTAACAATCAGATGCAGGTGAAAAATTATTACCAGCAAACAAAGAAGACAGAACAGAAAAAAAACAAATAAGAAGGGAAGAAGTGTAAGAGAAATAATAAAATGAGCAAAGAAGGAAATCAAATATGAAATGATGTATTGGTAACCTAGTCACGTTGCTTCCTATACCTGATGGTGACGCCAGGATTTAAGCAAACATAATGATCTTGGGTATGACTTACTGTCACACTGTACAGCTGCAGTGAGCAGTAACAGCAGGGCCATGCTGCCGTTTCTCCTCATCCTGGCACAAAGCATCACATCGTAGTCCTGGAGGAAGAAAGGAAGTGATATCACCCACTGAAACTGATTGTTGGCCGCACGTCCTGTTTTCACCTAAAACAAAAAGGTATGAAGGGAAAACAACAAGCACAACGCTGCTTGCATGTCCTGTACAGGCAGTATGCATTCAAACAGTCAAACAGCAGAGAAGGATCACCAAAAACACCAACGTGGAAGGTTAAAAAGAAACCAAACAAGCAGTTTTAGAGCTGGATGAGATTAGCTGGAGACTGTAAAATATTAATTTCTATACTGTGTTGAGTAGGTACCATAGAACTTGTATATATTAGGTTTAGCCATAATTTCATCAGAAATAAAGAGAGAAAACGCTGACAAAACTCATGTTTGTCTCAGGAGGAACACAGCTGTTACACACTGATTTCCTGTTAATTATTACAGGCCTTCTGGGGGTTTTTTTTAAAGATCGCTTTCTGGCAATTCTTTATTATGATAGACAGGGTAGAGATAGACAGGAAGGATATAGCAGAGAGCAAAGGAAAAGGGCACAGGTCAGAATCAGGCCTTCGCTGCTGTCTTTGGCATGCACTCTTCAGGTGAAGCACTGGGAGCCCAAACCTTACAGGTTCTCTGACTGTGGAAACTTACCGGAAGCTGTTTTGTTTGATGTATTGAGCATGAAGGGCAGGAAGCTTTACAGCACAGTCATTCTGTCTTCAAAATGTCTGCCTCTCTGCTCATTTTAAACACACCAAGTGCTTTGATGCATTTAGTGACCTTTAAGTGAACACGACCTACACTGGCTATTAGCCTATGGAGGAGTTACACACAGCTTTCCCTTGATTTCATTACAACATTCTCACCAAATTCAACTGACAAATTCTAACAGGATCTCATGAGGGAATCCTGCGGAGTACCTAAATTCTACTACTTTTAGTTAGATTAGTCTATAAGGCAAAGATAAATGCCCAACAACAAACAGTTGTCTTTAACATTGCCTTTTAAAATGATATGAAACAAAATAAAAATAAATAACTCACATTAGAACAGAAATGGAAACAAAATGTTTGGCATTTTTAACTGATAAATAATCAACGCGATAAATTGATGTAAATTTCCATTAATTTTAGCTACATTGTCAAATGGATTAATCAAATTACAAATCTATCGATATACGTCAAAATTGCCTATGTATTCAATTTAATTAGTTCGGCTATTTGACGAATGTACAGCGTAGAATCACATGGTTACATTTTAACAGGCTTGAATGTGATTTCACATTGCGTTGTATTGAATATACGTTCATACTGAAGGTGTACCTGCAGCTAATTAACATTCAATTAATCATATCTTTTAAAAAAAAAAAATCAAGAAAATTACTAATTATATGATAAACAACTGGGTTTATCCAACGCGAACGCCCAGCGAAATACGGCAGAAATAAAAATAAATAAATAAATACACACGCTACTGTTTACTCACCTCATTTACCGATTTACGAGTGTCCACCCACGCATATCTATTAATAAACTACGTTATTCCCCCAGTAGTCGAGTTGACTCACATCGAGAGAAAATATGCGAATTACTCCTGTCACAATCACCTGCAGAGAAGGGTGAGGCATTATCCTCAGGTGTGAAAAATACCAGGAAAGACCACGAAGGGAGGAGGGGCTTAAGGACAACATGTCACGCCCACCTGAGCGAGATGTCACTACTTCCTACTTGCAACATATTTTAGTTCATTTGATTTAAAATCAATAATTAAAGCGTTAGGAAGTGAGTATTCGTAAAAGAACGAAATTGGGTCATAAGTTGAGCAATGTGGTCTCCATACCGAAGATGCTGAATTTTGGAGAAAAAAAAGCTAAGGAATGGAGGTTTTTATGTTTTATAATTTTGAGTATAACCGCCATCAGAATTCAATACCGAATAAACTGAAACCCATCATTTTTATTCTGAATATTACCTTACATGTATATGTCATTTATTCTTTACTTTTCTGCCTAAAGGCAATTACACACACACAGCTAACACTACCACACAAACACAACGTTTTTGATTTTTTGTTGGGATTTTTTTTTTTTTTTTACAAATCGAGTTATTATTCATCGTATCATTATTCAAAGGAAGCAAAGTTTATTTTGATGGTTTGTTCATCTTCACAGCTAATTTCCTGCTTCTGTGTGTCATCGTCACATATAGACGATCTTTGGCCGTGTCAGTCAGCCGCTCTGATCGGAAACCTGTAGGTGGGTCTGTTATCACTAATTCCAGGAAGTACGCGTATTGTTGAGGGAAACCACTAACATAAGACTTCATGAGTTTGGAGCAGCCACTGCAGAGAGATTAAAGGAGTTTATTAAAAACAATTTTGTTGCTGACATGTCGGAATTACCGGACCGATCTACCAACATCCACTTTATAAAGGAGCCGCTGGTGAGGAAACTGTGCGAGGTGCTGGACAAAACCAGCGCTAAAGGATGGCGCAAACTTGGAGATATAGTCGGCAGCGATGGACGGTTCAGAGTCAGGTAGGCTGGACTGACTGAGAGATAGCAAGAGAGTTCTTCCAGCATTGTGAAATATGGAATATTTGTGTAATAGTCTCTCTGTTATTGTTAAATCACAGATTTAAGATGCAGCTGAACACTTTTGATCATGGTGAACATACAGCTACATCTGAAGTATAAAGTGGGCTTATTGCATAGACTTTGAAATGGTGGAATGGATGGGTGTGATTGTGTGACTGTAGTTAAGTTAACCTGATTTGAGTTTTGAGTACGAAATCCACACATATAGATAAGCAAAATGTAATTTTGTAATTTGAGCGATCTAACCTACACCATGCAGCTTTTATGTTATCAGAATTTTTGAAATACTTGTGTAATCCACCAGCTCAGATGAGATGGAGATGTGCTCTCTGAAGGTGCTGGAGTTGGACGGCAGCCCAAGCCGCATGCTGCTGAGGCTGATGGCAGAGCGAGGCTGCACCCTTTGCCAACTTCTTGACTACCTCCAAACACTCGGCAACTCAGAGGCACTGCAGTGCCTGAAACCAACAGGTACAGCAAAACGTCCAACATGTCTGTCGGCATTGACATTGTAAGGGAAGCTTATTACCTCCACCATGAAGGTTTGAGTCCCATTTATCAAAAACACGTGAAACATTTCAGTGAAATTTAATGGAAATTTAGGACATAGGCCAGGGAGAAAGAATTGCAATTGCAGATATATTTCTACACACTTTTGATTTTTAAATATGATTCCTTGGTCCATTTTTGTCTTGAACATTGGAAATAAAAATGAGAAGTTATCAAGTCTGTCACATTTGGTTTGATTCTGTTGCCTATATTAAAATTAAAATTTCTCTCTTTCCCCCATTGGTAACGACAGGTCTAGTATAATATATAATATCTGAGTAAATTTAGAATGTGGGACAAAGTGACATTAAAAGCCTCCTCAATGTTCAGCCCTGCAGATCCTCACTCAGCCCCAGTCGGTGTCTCTCCTGTGTGGCCACACTCTGAACCTCAGCTGCTACGCTGTAGGCAAGTCTCCAGTACAGTATCAGTGGTTTAAGACCAAGGAAGAGGCAAGCTCCCAGTCGCTACACACACACACACACACACACACTTACTACTTATTGCGTTGAGGTTTTCTTTCTTTTATGTGACCACACATTTTTATAATGTGCATATGTATTAATTGAACAAATTAGGATAAAACAGACTGTGACTTACTGATGGAAGAAGACCAGATAATGATTAAAAAACATCATTGACTCTATTAGTAATCTTCTGAGCTACTTAGATTTCCTCATCTTTTTATTCATCCATCACAGAGGATGTTAACTGTAAACACAGTAACACAATACACGAATCACAATGTTACCTGGGCCCTGTCCAGCAACTTCCCCTTGTCCCCAGTCTTTTATAATCAACTCCCTTCATAGGTTATGGTTATATAAAACGTCCAAAGGGAGAGATATGCACATTCTGTACATCCTCCTTTCCCTCTTTCTTTTTTTGATAGCTATATCTTTAAATCTGATCATTTTTCTGTCACCACTGTATGTCTTGCATATTAGTAGACGTGGTTCACCTTTCACCCCGTAGGTGCCCAACAGCTTCTCTCCAGACCTGAAGATAAGTCCCATCCATCTGAAGGACGCCGGCTTTTATATCTGCAGGGTCAACTGTGGAGATGCCTTTCTATTCAGCCAGTGGGCTCAGGTGGACGTTCTCAATGACGCCGCTTCTCATGGTGAGCTTCCACAGGGAGAGGGCAGGTTTACCTCTGTTTTCGGTTTGAATGATTGGTTCCTTTGGTAACTGAGCCACCGACTAATACAGTTATATGTTAGCAGAAATAAATATTAATATAATATTATATCAACTTTTAGCTGCATCAACTTTTGAGCAGAATATCTGGGTCAGAGCTATAACGTTATATATATTACACGATCATTTGTTTCACATATATCACGAAACGCTTGGTGTAGTGATAGAGATGATGACTACGCATTACCAGGACAGACCTATCATTCCATGGAGGGTCGGCTAAAGTTGGTGATTCAGCCGCTGTCGCAGCAGCTGCATGTTGGGGAAAGCCTGCAGCTGGAGTGTGGAGCCGTGGGAAGGCCAATCCCTCGCTACCAGTGGCATCGAAACGGAGTCCCAATCACCAAAGCCACCAAGAGGAAACTCATGGTGAGGAGAGACTTTTTGAAAGACTGTGTGTGTTGGTTTTACCATTAGAGTTTAGATTGCACTCATTTGTTGCTATTGTGTGTCATTCAAGATACTGTTGTTAGTATCAATAATATTGAGGGAACAAAGCTGAAAAAAAAGAGCCTCTGTACATTTCAGATTCAACACGTGATGCAGGATCACATGGGGAAGTATCGCTGTGAGATCACCAGTAGCAGTGACAGAGTGTGGACAGTTGAAGTAGATGTTGTGATAGGTATGTCACTTACTCATTATGCTTCATAACGCTGCCAGGACAAACAATTCAAACGTCCTACCAAACAAGATCCACATCCAGTCGAGCCGTGCCAGTCAGTGGAAACTGTGTGCTGTTCAACTCGCAATTCTATGCTATGGAGTCACGTTGCGTGCACTTTCTTTTTGGACGTTTCTACCTTGTTGAGTCGGGTGCATTGGATTGGTTCGACCATACAGATCCTGCTGAGCTACTTCCGATCTCGCCATGTGTGCATATGGTTTCTTGTTTGAATTGTTTGGCCTCTTGTAAAGTAAAACCCAGATCTGGTCTTTTATATTTGACGTTTTATGTCTAAGTGATATTTTGCTTTTGTTCTTGACTGAAAGCACCAAGGATATCTGTCCAGTTTACAGGGGCAGTGGAGTGCACCGAAGGTAGAGTTGAAAGCTCTCTGCCATGGCTGCCTCTCCAGCAGTTACTGGCAGTCATCAGAACTCACTGCATGAAAATCTTCACTCTTACTTTATTTAACTAAATTAACTTTATTCAGACTTTGTTCTAACCGTACCCTTACAACAATCACCAGCACTAAATTGTTCCTATAGATGCATAGATTTGTATGCTTGTAATCTACAGCCTGACCAGTATTGGCTCATCATACGTACATAGATTAACGTGGTGGTTCTCAAGCCTTTTGAACCAATTATCACTTCTGAGAAAAACTAAAATAGTGTCACCTCACCAAAAAGACGTCTAATCTATTGGGGAAATTATGACTCCCACATAGAATGGAAATATATACTGTGCACGTCTTCATCAGAAACTGTCAAAACAATTTTTAATCATGAAGCCATTTTATTCAGCAGTAAGAAGGGCCGATGTATTGTCTTTGGTTGCCTATGTTTTATCCCCACTCTGACTGTATTCCACCACTGCACTGTTATACTGTACTTTGGGGACCACAGTTTGAGAACCACTGCATGGTTCTTTTTTTACTGTTGTCTTTGATCATTTAAAATTGTACAACATGTACCTTGGTACATGGGTTGTCATCTGAAAATATTCTAATGTCAATTAGTGGTGACATTAAAAAAAATTAAGAACACCAATATTGGCCGGGCTTTATTGCAAGCACTAACCAGCAGGGGGCTCAGAGGATTTGATCTACAGGTGTTGCATGCATG
This sequence comes from Brotula barbata, assembly GCA_900303265.1. Classification (NCBI taxonomy): domain Eukaryota; kingdom Metazoa; phylum Chordata; class Actinopteri; order Ophidiiformes; family Ophidiidae; genus Brotula; species Brotula barbata. The sequence continues at coordinate 45,255 of OMNV01012591.1, forward strand.
GATTTTGATTTTATCAATTTTGTTCATTTCGATTGCTTTTTCCATATGATTCTAATTAAGATTGATTACACACATAAAGTGACAGATCACTTTCTTCAGAATAAATAGAATGGATAACTCATACCTCAAAATGAGTAAATAATGAAGATAGTAACGTTTTCTATTTTGTTTCCTTAGATGATTTTTATGCCCTTTGTGCAAGTAAGTACAATTGTTTTTGTCAATTGTTAATAGACGATTTGCATGCTATTATTTTCCGTAGGATCTTTGCATGGTGTTTTCACTGTGGTCTTCCAATTTCAGGTCCCTCTGAACTCATCTTAGACAGTATTCCAGAACAGCTTTATGGTAAGTTTATCATTGTGCATGGCTTTGTGTGAATCTTACACAATCATGTGGTGCTGCACTGTCTCTGCTGCTATTATTTCTGGTAGTGAAAAGAGCTTTGCGGTGACCTGCAGTCAGCTTGGTTAAAACATGAATATGTGTCATATGTTACCAGCTAGTACAGGGCTGTACAAAATAACAGAAACAGATGACAGCATTGTTCACAGGTTGTATTAGAAAATCAGTAATGAAGTATGAGCCGGCAGTGCAAAACTTAAAACAAACAATAACCACATTTCTCACAGCATTTAACCTCACGGGGGATAAAGCCAGAATGCTCAGCCATTACCATTACACTCAGATTTCTATACTTTCTTTATTCCATTTACTTTTCAATTTCATGATGTTCCCCAATTTTAGGCTGTATTCTTTCAGTCGTCTCCCTCTTTCTTTGCATCCCATCTCAGCAACTGACAAAGTGGCCCTGCTGATTGGTAATCTGTCCTACCAAAACCATCCGCAGCTCAAAGCTCCTATGGTGGATGTGCACGACCTCACCATCCTCCTGCACCAGCTTAACTTCAAGGTGGTTTCATTGCTGGACCTCACCGAGTCTGAGATGAGAAATGCCGTTGAGGAGTTCCTATTGCTGCTTCACAAAGGAGTCTATGGTATGTTGGAATGTCATATACTACTGGGTCCATATGTCAGTAGATCATTCATGGTTTCGGTCTTTTTGTCTCCTCACTGACAAAACACAGAGGAGAAAGAGTTGTACATACATGACAACAAGGAACAATAAAATCTAGTCTCATCATTTATGAAGGCTAATTCAACTCTTTCTCTTTCTCTTTTACGGGCATCTAGGTCTGTTGTACTATGCTGGCCATGGATACGAGAACTACGGCAACAGTTTCATGGTCCCAGTAGATGCCCCAAACCCGTACCGGTCAGCTAACTGTCTCTGTGTGCAGAGTATCCTTAAACTGATGCAGGAGAAGGAGACAGGCCTCAATGTGTTCCTGCTAGACATGTGCAGGAAGAGGTGAGACCCCCGTTTCACCTTTATTACATTTCACAAAGAAATTGAACTGACTCGCATATTTATTTCATTTCATTTCATTTTCCAGGAATGTTCATGATGACAGCCCTCCAAACATTGTCTTGAGAGTGACAGCGAACATCGTCTTTGGATACGCTACGTAAGTTTGAATCTTTGATCATTATCAAAATGATGTTTGTTTTTTTCTTCAACAACCTGTTTTACTCTCATCCACCTTTCCTTTACCTCAAGTTGCCAAGATGCTGAGGCCTTTGAGCTGAGCTCCACTGGCTTGACCAACGGTGTATTTGTCAAGTTTTTAAAGAAGCGACTGCTCGATGATGAGAAGATAACAGTGGTGCTGGACAGAGTTGCTGAGGGTAAGAAAGGATCAGAAATATAGCATATAACATTTAACTTCATAGGTAAAACTAACTTTAAAAGTATGAATATTATAGAAATGTCAGTTTAATTATATTGAAAATGGTAATGTATTGCCCCATGACGTCTAATAATCCATTTTAGGCAATACTTGCAAAATAAGAATTCTACTATACTATTATTAAACACAAGGTGGACATTAGAGGCTTTAAGGACATTAAGCAAATGTGACTATGACGACAATTCACATGACATCCTACACAATGTAAGAGTCTCTGAATGAGAGTCTCGTCAGTCTTTGCTATGTTGCCCCGGTGCCCACGTGTCATTGTGAAAATCTGGAGTGAAAGCATGGTATTTTATGGATTTTATGTCTGTTATCCAGACATGGGTCAGTTTGATGCTACGAAGGGGAAGCAGGCTCTGGAGATTCGCAGCAGCCTATCAGAGAGGAGAGCGCTGACCGATCCCATTCGGCCAGCTGACAACGCTGATCTCGCCATGGCTCACAGCCTCCGCTGGGCAAAGGCTCATGGTGAGTTCGAAGTACAGTCTCTGTGCTGCCTATGCTTTATAAGCCACATTGATCATTCCATTTCACTAGGAGGCCTCCATGCATTTTGTTGGCCATTTGGCAAAGCAATTAGAGCTTTAACGAATGAAAAAGTAACAATTCGGAGCTTTGTTGAATAAAACCCTGTACAGTAAACGGCCTACTCAGAGCTCTCATCACCCTGTCAATGTGGATTATAAATAATATATTTTACAGTAAAAAATATGCATGGTTTTATTGTGATGTGGCACTTAAAAGCAGATGTTGTTTGTTGTCCCAGAGCTCCCTGAGAGTATGTGTCTAGAATTTGACTGTGGGGCTCAGATCAAGTTGGGCTTTGCTGCAGAGTTCTCCAACGTGCTCGTCATTTACACTCACATCATTAAGAAGCCTCAAGACATGTCCTTCTGTCAGGCCCACGTCACCAACTTCTCACAGGTCAGCTACCCTCCTCATTCAGTTCGTCGTGTTTAAAAGAAAACTATTGGTGAAGTATAGGAGTCTTCTGACATCAGTAAGTAAATATGAAAGGAATGGTGCAGTCTGTCGTACGATCTCTAGTGTCAGGTGCCTTTCACAGATTGTCTTATTTATATTTAGCTCTTATTGATCCTACTCATGAAAGCTGATACATTAAAACAACAGGCAGGTATAAAGGCCTTCAAAAGGGTATACTGTATGTGTGTGCCTGTGTGTGTGCATCTACCACTGTTCTATTCCCTTCTCTTCCTCCAGGATCTTGATGTGGATCCTAAAGAGATGAATAGAGAGACTCCAGAGGAGACAGGTGTCTATCTCCTGTCCAACAACCTGCCGCAGCACTGTCTCTACACCAGGCTGAGCTCTCTGCAGAAGCTCAGGGTAAACAGAACCATTTTCTTGCATAGATATGGTCGAGAAGAGTGGCCTCCCATAGACGGCTGGAGTATCCAAAGAAATGCACATTTAAGTCCACGTGGCATTTTTGTTATGTTGTTTTTCTTGTTTCATATTTAGTCTTCAGTGTTTCCCACTCTTGCGTTGGTCCTTTCATTTTCTCTGCCACTCTCCTCTCCTTACTGTAAAGCACGTTGAAACTTCTGTTTTAAAAGTGCTATGTAGAATTTACTTGCTTGCATGCAGCTATCACAGGTTATCTGGATTGTGTCTCAAAGTCAAATTCAGTAGTCGCTGTGTATTTCTCACCATACAGTAGATCATAGTGATGAGTGCAATGTTCGCCTCATGTAAAAAATTCTCCCCTCATCGCTCTTTCCATCTATGTTTCCTTCTCATGTCCAATAGGAGGAGCTGGTTTTCACAGTGTGTCTTCAGGGCGCCTTCACAGCCATAGGTGACGATATGGTCCACTGGACCAAATCTGTCAACATTGGAAAGCCGCTGATTGCCCGGCTGGACCTGTACCGAGCCGTGCGGCGGAATAGCTGCTTGCAAACTTGTGCAATGCCCCACAGCCCATCACATAGTCCCTGTCATAGTCCAGGGCCAGACCACTGCCTTCGTCCCCACCTCCATCATGGGCAGCACTATCCCCAGGACAACAGCCACCTGTCCCCACAGCCTCAATACCTGGACCGGTGCGAGCACCTGCAGGGTGCCATGGGCGGCTGTGGGGATTCTCACTATGACGGCCACACTCAGTCTCACAGGGAAGTCACAGTGTATGACTCACCTTCTGGGTCCTCGAGCCCAGCGGAAAGGGCCAGCGTCCCTATAGAGACCAGTGATGATATCGATGAGCTGCAGATGGCGTTCATGACCAGTCTGCAGAACCAGTGAAAGATAAGCTGAGATTCCTTAAAACAGCTCTTATTAGAAACAACTGGAAGTGTTATTATAGGCCATCTATAAATCCATTTAAACAGATAATTTACTATCTTAAATGTTTTTGCCAAGTTTTTTCGCCACTCGGTTGATTTTGATATTCCAAAATCTTTTCCTTTATTTTTTTTCCATAACTCTTTGATGCATTACACATTTGCCTTATTTTACCTAATTCAGATGAGACATGCACACAACTGTTGATGACATGTAGTCTGTAGGATATTTGTTTTTGGTGAGTGATGGGTGGTCTACCAAATATTTTGTATTAAGTATGTTATTTTTAAGTAGAAATTTGTGAATCATAATAGACTTGTTAAGATACTGCACAATAAGCAATTTAATCTATAGGTAGCATTAGTACTAGAACAATTTCCACAGTGCCACAACAAAGTGGGGACAACATCACCGATGTATGAAGAAAAAATACATCCATACACATAAAGGTTGTGACCACAATCAGTCAGTAAGCTTGATTTGTTCTAATTGTCTGTATTCAGATCCAGATTAAAAGATGTAAATTTATTCGGAATCCAGCCACACACATTGCATTTTGTGTTTTAATATGTTCTTTAAAATATATATATATGTTACATTACTTGTCTTGACAAAGTCATGTTTGACTGACTTACATGTTTTATAAATGCACATTTATACAGATGAAAGTGACTTTAATAAACTGACATATTTTTACTAGAAGCAGGTCAATCTTGCAATCAACTTTTGTGTTGGAATCAATATTATAAAATAAGGTACAAAAACTTTATGAGCCAAGTTTTCTCATGCTATTATTTTAAGTTTGCATTATTTCCTCAATTTATTCATCATGAGGGATGTTTCCTCGCAGCTGTCACAGTGTTTTGGTAATTGATTTCCTTTTTTTCAATGAACTTGCTCCTAATTTCCATTAAAAGATAAAATAAACCTTTACACAGATGGTTGTGTCTAGCAATTAATACCAGTTAAATTGTATGAAATATTTATACATATCGGGTCTATGACATTTGATTTTTTTTCTGCAGAATAAAAAAAAACAGCAAATAGATTAGATAGATAGATAGATAGATAGAATGCAACATGTAGTGCATGCAATGAAGAATGGGGGGAAAATATTACAAATTGAATTG
>OMNV01012592.1:0-24186 GCA_900303265.1 Brotula barbata
GATAGATAGATAGATAGATAGAGAGGGATGGATGGATAGATAGATAGATAGATAGACAGAGAGAGAGAGAGGGATGGATGGATGGATGGATAGATGATAGATAGATGATAAATAGATGGATAGATGGATGATAGATAGATAGATAGATAGATAGATAGATAGATAGATAGATAGATAGATAGATAGAGAGAGAGAGAGAGGGATGGATGGATGGATGGATGGATGGATGAATGTGGATGATAGATAGATAGATAGATAGATAGATAGATAGATAGATAGATAGATGAATGTGGATGATAGATAGATAGATAGATAGATAGATAGATAGATAGATAGATAGATAGATAGATAGATAGATAGATAGAGAGGGATGGATGGATGGATGGATGAATGTGGATGGATAGATGGATAGATATATGATGATGATAGATAGATAGATAGATAGATAGATAGATAGATAGATAGATAGATAGATAGATAGATAGATAGATAGATAGATAATAATCTTATATTATATTATATATATGGTTTGGTGAGAATTGTGAAGTAAACATATAGATTTTCAAAAATAAAATATCAGGTATAGTATAGTCTCCAAAAACATACTTCAGTACTGTAGTAAAGTATTTTCCCTTTGTTTCCTTCTGCCGTATTTTATTCCTTTGTTAAACTGTATGATTATATTGACCATGTGTGTTGGCGTGTTCAGAGCAGGTTGCTGAGTACTGTCATGGACATGATGGGATCATCCCTGGAGCAGAGCTGCAGTGCTCACTTCTGTCCGGTCCCACAGACAGAGCAGTGAAAACACCACATGGTCCATCTGAAGATCCCCCAAGGTGCTTTGCTTCATTCAGCAGCATAACGTGCTCTACTTCCAAATGTATTGATATTACCTGTATCAGGTGCCATATCTGTTCTTACCGTCAGCTATGTCTCTGCACAGATGCCCAAACTCAGTCAGCCATGAGAATGAGGTGCATCCTACTTCTATTGTAATTAATGTCACCACCAACATCAAGCCGACCCATCAGAACACAGATAATGTCCCAGGGCAGGACGGGGGTCGCAGTTGCTACTCCACAGAGGAGGTACGCTGGTGACATCTTAGAAAAATACTCAATATGTAAATTTTGAACTTAAATCATTGTTTTTAACACCTAAACATCTGATTTATAGATAAAGTTGTTTCTATAAAATTGATGTGAGACTCCACACTGCCATATTCTCATTCTGTCCTCTGTTATGTCTACATCAGATGGAACAAAAACTGCAGAAAATCTGGGAGATGGCTCAAGGTATGTCCTCTGTGTTCACTTTAGTACCCACACAGGACTTAAACCTGGCATGTGGGACAGATTGGGAATGTCTCTGCTGGTTCCCACTCATGTCTGAAGAGGTTATTGGTGATTTGTGTAATTGTTCTGACTTTGTTCAGGTCAAGGTATTGAGGTACTGGACTATGACGCAGTCCAGGATTTGTCCCTGCTGCTCGACACTGCTGACAACAGAAGCATGCTGAGGAGACTGGGACGGTCTTTGGGTGTCCCACCTCAGATTGTTGCTCATCTCAAATCCTTCCAGGACCTCTTTCAGTATCTGCGCACTTCCACCTACACACTCCTGCCCCAACTGGCCCAAGCTGCTGCACTCTTGCCAAACCATGAAATTGTTGCTAGGATACACCAAGCTGTGATGAACAAGTGACTCTTTAAACTCTGGGGATGTGTTACCATCACTCCTATATAGCACTATACATTAGTCCTGACCCACTTTGCATGATGATGCTGCTGGATCACCCGGTCAACCTAACACCTGTTGATGGAACAGGATATTCTGGGTTCGAGCAAAAAGTTGTGATGCGATGTTGATGAATATCTTCTTTTCTATTGTTGTAAATCATATGAAGATTATTTTCTTTAGCCAGTTCCATCCGGAAAAAAATACTGATTATTTCATGAGATGCTGCATGGTTGATTAATTTGTGTTCATTGTTTGTGTGCATAAGATACATAAGACTTGGGCCAATGCAACTGAACACCACATGTGTTGTTACTTCCTGTTTACCATGTAAAATAGATGAGAGGCCCTGTGGCTAAGGCATGTGAGACAGACCAGGACAGAGAGTGTAGTGTTCATTGCAAGAGCCAGAACACAGGGTCTTGGAAAAGAGTTTTATTCTTATTGGGAGTTTGGCGACTGATCATTTCCCTCAGTCTCTGCAGATTCCTCAACACTTTTACCAAGGTAGGTTTTTCTTATCTCTCCCTCGCACGTTCTCTTTACAATATTGCCAGCTAGCTTGTTAAATTTTCAACAAGATCAATGGGCAAGAGATGAAAAAAATGTCTCCGAGCAATGTTAAATGTTGTTGTCTTCTCTAATAGCAAACAAAAACAACAGTTTCAACAGAAAAAACGTTCCATGTTGAGCTTAAAGTGGGATCAAAAATATTTTATTCCTGTTTTATTTGTGTCTGTGGTCTTCAATGTGCTAATAGAACTTTCCACAGGGGGGCGCTCATGACTATCACAGCGGTTTCAATTATTGTTTTCAGGCTAGCTGTTTCTTAGATCGTCTATTTACACAGCTCACCACTTAGTACTTCAAGAGTGACACATGTTGTGGTTTCCAATTACTGGCCTAGAGACGTCAAATACCCGTATCAATATGGTTAAGAGTCCCCGATGGCAAAATGTCTTTTCAACGCATGTAATGTCTGGTATTTAGTTCAGTTTCCACCATTTTTGGACTTTGGATCAAAGTTTCTGTTCGAAATGAATAATTTGTAAAAAAAAAAAAAGAAAAAAGAAAAAGGAGTGCAACGATTAATTCAATGTTCCTCATCACAGAAACAGACGGTCCTCGTAATTCAATAATTACAGAATAATAACAATAGGATGTTCCCTTACCTTAATAACTCCATGGGAAAATTACTCAGTAATATTGATAGTAAAACTTTGAAAATTAAATACTTTTAGTGCATAAACAATAGCCAGTAAAATAACTTCCTCCTTTGTTGGTTTTGTTTTCGGAGGAGAGACAGAGTGCGCCCTCTTATGTGTCAACTATCCTTGATGTCCACGTACCCGCAGTGCCCTGCCGGTAGAGACTGTAGCGCGCGCCTGTTTAGAAAAAATCAGAGATGGAAAACTTGAGAGAAATGGCGGAGGGTGCAGCGACTCTCAAAGGCTTGCGAGCTCAGATGGGTAAGATTAAAGCTATAGACGCGAGTTTGTAGGCTTCTTTCGGTTATTTCTTGCAGTTTTACAATGGCTTTGTAATACTCGTTCGAATACCGACCGATGCCGGCCGGTACTCGAACGAGTTTTGGCCGCAGGCTGTTCGCGGTCATCTTCTCTGGCTACTGACATTAGCTCTGTCCGGTTATCTGCTGACAATAGACGAGAAGTGACAAATCAACAGCTTCAGTGCTTTAAAATTAAAAACTCGGGCTGAATTCACCAAAACTCTTCGTCTGTATCTACTGGATGTGATGATAAATTCGGCTGAAATACTGGCCAGGCTGGTTTTTAGTTACTGAAGATGCTTGTTGTTAGTTTAGCTTAAGTTGTAATACTACTTTCCGCATCTTAATATAACCGAATTTTTAACCTTCATTAAAGGATTGCATTGACTTACGCTATCACGCACTCACGCAAGAAGTATTTTCCTGCCCACATTCGGCTTCAAATTAGCGAATTTAAGTGATAAAGTCTTAATCCACTAAGCTAACCGTTATTGGCCAACGCCATTAGCCGAGTGACTCGTGATTTGGCGATTGTTGTCATCAGTGCTCATCCTCTGTCCTCTTGTTGGTGATCTAGGAAGTACAACATTTTAGTGTTTTAACTCAAGTAGACAGACTTCTGGATTCATGCCGAGAGTAACCAACACTGTTTTTGTCAAAGTATAGGTCAGCAGTTTTATAGCTTCCTGCTCAAAATGACTCGTGTCTCGTCAGTCCCACGAAGACGGTATAAATACACCATGTATGTTCTATTGTTATTGACCCACTGTTAAACCTATCTGTCGACATATGGTATAACCCCTCCACTCTCAGGGGAGGGTATCTATACAACAACGTCTGACCTGAATTTGAGATAAAGCCGTAGTTTCAGACTCTGAATATCATGCACACAGAGCTCTGATAGGATGATAAGGCTGCATAGTTGAGTTTCATATCTTGTCTTGGTGTAGACCTTCCTGAATTAAAGGCACGAATGTTTTCGGTGTCTGTTTTGGGGGACCTGAATGCTCAGTTTGTTTTGACTGAGGCTGCAGATGGACTGACAGATTTCCATTTTCCCCTCAATGGCATGAGGGAGTTTTCTGCATACCCAGGGTGGGAGTTGGCCCATTTTAAAAACAAAAACCTTACCATAAGCAGGGCAAATCTTCCTCTTGTTTCCCCTGTCCATTGAATATTTTGAGTCAGGAAATTGCATCCACCCATTTTCGTGGTTTGTTGAAAATATGCACAATGTTTGGTGTATCTGGGAGTCCTGGCACTGTGATGAGCTGTGGAGTGAAGGGATGTTCTGAACATTTCAGATCAAAAGGTTCCACCTGCCCTCATTAGAACAGAAGTCTGAAAGTAACAAAATAATTTAAGAAATCTAGCATACATACACAAGAATGTGAGCCAAGAGCCTTTCATAATTCACACTGCAGGGCTACCCTGATCCTGGCTCTAAAACTGCTGCAGAATTAAAAGCATGAGAAATATTTCTGGATTGGTTACATCTGACCAAAGGAGGAAATGGACTAGCCTTATTTTCACTGTGTTGTTTCCTGTAGCTGTCCACTTAGATTTTGCTCTGGTACATCCATGTACAAACGCACACTCTATGATCATTTTCTTTAGCATTATCGCAATGTAATTTGCATTTTTTCATTTGACATAAGGCTCCAATAAATTACATTAACAGGTTAGTGAGGTGAACAAAGTGTGCAGCTGAAGATGAACTGGGCAAAAGCATGCCAAACTATACAACTAGTTTTGTAGACATGAGCTCTCACTTTGGTATCGCTGTATTAAAAAAAGTCTGTCTATATGCAAGAGGTTGTGTATGAAATTTCATGATTGTAGCTTAATTATCATGTAATTGAGGCACTTTGTCAGACTAGTTGCGCAGTTATCAAGTTATCACAAGTTGCAATTTTTTCCATGTTGTGCAGCCCTTACACACACACAAACACACACACACACATTGAGATGCTAACACAAAATTTGAATAGCAAAACCCTTACATTTGTATAGTCTAGAGTTAAGGTCAGTGTGTGAAGTTGTTTGATAATTTTTTATCATATCTCAGTAATATTGTTGCTGTTCTACTTACTATACGTTTGGTTTGTGTATGTTTTAGTTATTGTGTTTCCATTGTCACATTCAGGCTTTTGTTGTCAAATGTTCCTTTAATTTCTCCTCACTTGTAGGTGCAAAACACTTGCATTGCATTCACAACCTGTTGTCACTATTGATTGTTTCGGAAATTGACTCATGTACAAATAACTAGGATCATAAATGGAGTTCTCAATATTTGTATGCGTGTATATACTCTGAATATATGTGTACATCAGAGTCCAATTCTTACTGTAACAGAGACCAGAAGCATGATTTAAAACTACAAATTTAAAAAATGAAATTATCGCAACTTAAAGATGCAATGGTGTGTTTTGTTGATGTGTTACATCTTCAGCAGTTGTGTAGAAACAGAATGAACGTAATAGCTTGTATCTTGCACACAGCTGGAAAATAAGAAAACAGAGGCAACAAAGAGAATATAGTTGCCAAACCGCATCAGTGCTGATACCCTCCTTGCATTCACCAGTCTGCCAAATGATCAATTATGTGTCATTTTAGTGAATAATTTTTTGATTGAGTAGTCAAGTTTAATGATGAAAGTCTTAATGCACAAAGCCATGCAACTTCTTGCTTAGAGAATCAGGATGGGTATCGGTGAAGCATTTGATGCCTCTTTTGTCTAGTTATTGAAAATTGTTGTTAGTTTTTCATATTGATGTCAGTGCATTACAAACACTGACTTGGCACTTGTGCCTACACCAGTTAAAGATGTACATTCTATGGGTAAAAAAAATTTGACTTTACAATCTAAAATGCAAATATTACATTATTATCAGTTACCAATTACATTAAGCACATATACATCAGGCTTTAGCTACAATCTTGTTTGTCACGAGTTGCAGTCCAATTTCAAGGTGGAACTGGGCTGTCTTGTTATATCATGCGAGTGCTGCAAATAGCCAAGGTTTACCTTTTGCATGACCAGACCTCAAGTAATCCCATAGAACAAGAGATTTGTTTGTGCATGCACATGTGTGTGTACACAAGAAGCCAGTGAAGGGTGACTGTAGCCTCTGTCACTGACATTTCAGAATTTGTTTTATTTACAATCCCTTTTCCACATACTTTGTATACATTCACACACATTATTGTATCCAGAAGCAGCCCTGTAAGACCAATATGGGCCAAGTACGCTTACAATGTGGGATGTAAAAACTACGTGAAGTTGTACCTTTGGCTTGGAAAAGAAACACCAGTGAATGTGACAACACTTTCTTATGTTGGGTTGTTTAAAATATGTAGTGTCATCCCATCTTTACGGCCTTGGCGATTTAGACAGAAACGTTTCTGCATTGATACTTGCAATGTTACTAGATTCACATTATGTGCAATTGGTGGCAAATTTATGCAAAGAAAGCTGTGTCTGAAAGAGGCATATTTCATTTGCACCCAGCACTATACCAGGTGATTTGACTGATTTGGACATTAGTCTAGGAGGCAGAGTTGAGTTTTTGTTGTAAATGCACACCATTTTGTTGATATTTAGTTTAACAGGATTGTAGATTTGTTTTGGCTTTTGCTTTATTTTGTGTAATCACTATATATTTATATATATATATATCAATCACAGTAAAAGGCTCAGAAATGAAGTCTGATTTATTCGTTGTCTCTCAACTAACATGTAAAGTTGTGTATGTTACAGAGAACCCCCATGTTGTTGTTTTTTTTATTGAGTTTACCTATCAAGGTAATTGGTAAGCTACTGTTACAAGCTGGTCCGTGTCCAGAATGAGCTTGTAGTGCTAAAGTGCTAATGCAGGCTGGCCTGCTTCCTGTTTACTTTCTCTCTGTTTAATGTGAGGAGCAGGCCTGTCGCAAGGCCCGACTACAATACAGAAATGAAATATGCTTATGTATGCAAATGACCACAGTGAAGGGATGATGGCAAAACTCTACTGATTGGCGTTTTCTGCGTCGGAGGGCACCTTTCTCTCTTCTGGTCTAAAAGGAAAACAGGATCTGCTCTCTGAGCTCATGAAAATCATTGTGATCCCCAGGTGTGGTCTCCTGACCCAGATTTGAAATTGTAATCACTACAGAACACTGTGCTTCATGATGGGGGACTGTGGTTCTGTCACTCATAAAGTTAATGAAACAAAGGCAAGGTTAGCAGGAACTGAAACATGCTGGTGTTTCTGTGTATTTAGACTCGCATGCTTGTTCAACTGGATATGACACCAAATAATCTCTTACAGTCTCGATACTATAGAATGTGGATATTTTACATACTTGGCCCTGCTGTCTGTTGTCTTTCCACAATAGCATATAATGCTGTGTATGTGGCAGAAAGCCCCCATGTTTTTCCTTTTTTTTACTTCCCCATTTGAGTACTTCAGTTTGCTTCTAATGTAAAATCTGTCTTATCATTTACATATAATGCTGTGTATGTGGCAGAAAGCATGCAAGATTCTGAAAGTACATTTGTAACCATGTTATGTGATTTTATTGGTATTTCATACTCCAAGTGCAATACATGCTGCTAAACATGTATTGTAAAGCCCATCAATGAAATGAGTAATTAATTAGTGTTGTATGGATAAAAGTGTCACATTTTTATTCTTATTTAGCTATGAATCACCTCCTTTCAGAGTCTATTTCTTCCCTTACATGAGCTTGGTAGAGAAGCACTTGTCATCCATCTCCAGCTGTGTTGCGCATCACTTAGCAACAGTTGCCCTGTGATACAGAGAGCTTTGTATTTTGTATTTTGTATTTTTTTTTTGCCTAGAAGTGTCGAGAAAGCCAAGAAGTGTAGGGATAACATGATAAAGATGAGATGTCCTAAGATTCTCCTCTAGATTCTAAGTCCTGAATGTTGCAGTTACATATCTGTGTCTTGGCTCATGAATCCTGCAGGTGCGACCCAGCATAGCATTTTTTTTTCCAGAAAAGCCTGTTTGTAGCCTGTGTGATTACTATAGATGACAGAAAGAGAACTTGCACTGTCTCCTCAATACACAGAGCGATATACTGTTTGCATAGCAGACAAAATAAATAGAAGACACATGTCATATTACTGCGCGTAGATGTTTGTTTGCCATGGGTTCAGTGTGTTTCTTGTCATTATCTCATGATATCCATAGCAAATACAAAGGCAACGCACAGAAATCATCAAGCAGCACAGAACACTGACTATTAATGATTCAGCAGTTTGTATGTGGACACTAGAGAAATGTGATACTAAAAAGAGCTGTTAAATGTACCACCACCCCCAATTTGACCCAGTGTGTGAATCTGAGGGCAAAAGTGAAGTGACCTGCTACACTTCACAGTGGATTAGCCACAGACTTTGACCTGCTGTAATCGTCTTTGACCGGAGAGCATTCATGCGTCGGCAAATACTTTCCTTGTCAGCTTTCCTTTTGCTTTCTTTCTTACCCTGATATCGAGCTGGACACATCAGTTGCTAATGACCATTGTGTCTGTGATGCTTTAAAGCTGACAGTACTTATCACCTCATAACCACTTAAAAAAGGGCCATTAAGGGCCTCAAAATCCCTAACCAGTAGCTCAGAAGTCCTTATCCTCCAAAATCGCCATTTCAATCATTATTTCAAATTTGTCAGTGAGCCGAATGAGCACAGTATGGCAAAATGTAGCAGTCACCTCATGTAAGGAGATCCCATTATCCTTACTGTTTTCCCAGTAGTGTATAAGGTCATTCTTTCTCATTTTGCGTCCCCTCAGAATTATGAGAGAGAAGCATGCCCTATTGTGCTTTGTGTATTGTTGTTCATCGTGGGATTGTCTTCTCTATGGCACTGCAGCACATAGGCCAGGAGGCTTTCTTGTTATATGCAAAATCAGAGAGTTATGTTCAGTGGTAACTTTCTGTCATCAGTATTCTTATTTTTTTCCCATTATGTCTACGGAATGGTTTAGGTTTGTTGTTTGTTTTATTTATTTTATAAATGTACTATTAGATAAAGCTACAATTTGTTTTTATATTGCTTACGATTTAATTCAAAAATCTGGTTGTAGGTTTTCTGCATTAAATTCTGCAAATTAAACAAATTGTTCATTGAATGTCCACATCTTTTCCATTTGGCCACAGTATCCAAATTTTAAAAGCCTTTTTCGTCCCAACTTCAATGCACATACAGTGTGTAGTTTTGACAGAAGATAAATTGAAAATATCCTTTTGCTACCCGAGTACCTTGAATACTTTACAACCCAGCTTACAATGGGTGAGGCTAATTGTCGACGGTGCTCATGGGACTGCAATAGCCTCAGCTGGGTTTCTTGAATATAAAGTAGGAACCTGATTTGCAAGTTTCCAGGTTATAGGCCTAAGAATATCACCTCTTCCCTTATTTTGTCAGCAATATTGCAACATACTGGCAAAGGAAAATAGACCCAGGATCAGGCTAATGCTAGAGTTTGATCGTGTCTTCACAGTTTCCTTCCTTCCTGCCCCTTGTCTATTTCTTTTAATTTTGTTGCATCAACTCAATATACCTTCAATGGGATGGATAAAGCGCTGATCTGAAGGGAAACACTCATCTGTGTTTGCAATGTAGTGTATCGTGCTAGATAACCAGAATGACTCCACAAGGGTGTGAGCCGATTCATTTCTTTCACTGCAGCTCACTTCCTAGTTTGTCACAGGCGGCAGGCTGTAGCGTCTGCCATAAGCAGGGTTTTATGTTGGCTGTTTGAATAGCTGGATTGTTCTGTTGCTTCAAATCTGTTGGATTTCGGTAGAACTAACATTCCTACGTAGAACAATCAATGCATAGAGAAAAACAGCTGCTTTTGCTTTTTGCACTTAAAATAAGCACCCCGTCCCATATGCATTTTCACATACTTGTATTGTAAGACATGGTTGTGTATGTGTCTTTGTCTTTTTTGCATATAGCTGCAGCCGCACAGTCACAAGCGGAGGAGCGGC
This sequence comes from Brotula barbata, assembly GCA_900303265.1. Lineage (NCBI taxonomy): Eukaryota > Metazoa > Chordata > Actinopteri > Ophidiiformes > Ophidiidae > Brotula > Brotula barbata. Next base: position 10,260 of record OMNV01012592.1, read on the forward strand.
GCAGTCTGTCAGGGAATAGTCCAGGACCTACGACCAACATACTAGCCAAACCTCAGGGGTCTAGACCAGGTAATGCACACCACACTGAGACACATATTGAATCTCTCAGGCACTGCCCTGCCACTGCCGTATTGTCCTGCATAATATTGCCCATTTGATGCAGCACTACTCCCTCTCTCGATAAGTGCAGGCTGTTAATGCTCAATCATCATCTTTACAGATCTGTAACAGATCAACGAAGCTTAACCAGTCACGTGCACACATCTGTCAAATACAAAGTTTACTTTGACTTTGTAAAACTTCATAACACTAAACCTAAATGCCTGTTTGCAGTCATTGACGGCTCATCACTTAGGATAGACGACCGACTTCGAGTGGCGAAGGAAAGGAGAGAGGAAGCAGACAGACAACAAGGTGAGAGATTCTTGAATGACATTAGCTGAAAGCAATTCTCCACTGCCCTGTTATACATGAAATAACTGTTAGATGGGATTCAGACATCTATTCCTTGTGAAACAGGAAGCCTCTGAGATGCATTACCAAACCTTTTCACAGCAGCAGGAATTTTGGGAGCTAAACTATCATAGGGGCTTAATTACACATTACATGAATGTGATTTCTCTTTAGTTGTATAATGTATACATATAAGATGCCGCATGTTGACATCAACACAAAGGTGTAAATATGTGCAGAAAGCCTGGTCAGGTTCGATTGGATCTCATTGTGATGAGATCTCTCAAGTTACAAGTGGCCAGCTTTAAATGCATACAGAGCACAGACATTCATGACATAAAATCCATCCAAGTCACAAATGTCATCCGCCTTGTTTTTTTTTTTACCTCACCTTACCTTTTACCTCACACATAAAATCATTTGAGCAAGTACATCTCCTGAAAGAGTGAAATGCTAAGCAAACTAGCATCTATGTTAGCTTCCGCTGGGACTTACCCCAAGTCCATTTTGTTGACATTTTACCATTGGTTGAAGGTGTAAACATTTTACAAACCACTAATGACTCTTTCTAAGTGAAAACGATCAGAACTGTGTCAAAATTGGTAGAATTTAGTCACTTTTCTCAAAGCAAACAAGTATGTCTAACATTGTTGTGCACAAGATTCATAAAATTATTTTAAGGGCGTTTGAAGTTTGCATAATCAGGTATGTGCTTCTGTAATGCAGTGTCAGCCAATGGAAAAAAATATGAATAATTTAAGAAATAAATGACAATCATTCATGGATCCAGAATGGGGGACAGGCTTGAATAGAGGTACAACTTGCCCGCTAAGATTCTATCACATCCAGCTAACAAGATCGCATGTTGATGCAAGATGTAGAAAAGGCAAATTATTGTTGATAATAGCTTAGGGCCTATGAAGAAATAATCTCTGCTTTGTTTTCTTCGTGGATGTAATTACATATCACCTGGTTATACAGATAAAAAGACAACAAACTAATTTGTGTCTTGTTCAAACACACACGGACCATCCATACACACATTGTATATGGGGTCAGCTTTACGAGACTCTCAGATCCTGGAGCGAGAGCGTAAGGCCAAGGTGCAAGTGGAGCGCCAGATGGAGGAACGTCAGAAGAAAATTGATGGACAGCGAAGGAGGGAGGAGCAGAAACGGCTGGCTGTGGAGGAGAAGAGGAAGCAAAAACAGGAGGAGGAGAAGGTATCTGCAATACTACTGGTGTACCTGAGAGCTGTGCTGTAGAGTATAACAGCGTGGTTTGATTGTTTTGGCGGATAAAGTTACAGGTTCAGCTATAATAATTATATCCTTCCTGCAGTGTTCCTTATGTCTTCAAAGTTGTCCCACTAAACAAGGCCAATGGATCAGTTACTTTAAAGTCTGTTATGCCACAGTATCAATTTAGCAAATTTGTATTTTTAAGTCATTTAATAAAAATATCTTCTGGTTTTCTCCCTTTCAAAGTTTCTTTTATTCTTAACACTTATTGTCTTGCAGGAACACTATGAGGCAGTGATGCGGCGGACATTGGAGCGTAGCCAAAGAGTGGAACAGAGGCAAAAGAGATGGTCCTGGGGAGGACTGTCCACAGACTCTGATGGACGGACAGGTAGGACTGTCTCTTGATCTGATAGCCACACACATTTACTGCTTTAATCTCAGTGGCTACAATTAACAATTTCCTTTTAGTATCGCTGTCAGCCTATTAATACAGCCCAAACTAGACATGAAATTGGCAATTACCAATCTGATCAGATGTTGTTATAGTTTGGAAGAAACCAAGCCAAAACATGCATACATGCAAGCAGGGAAGGAAGGTTTTTCATTTTAGCTGACAACCATCAGCTTAGCCAGCTGAGATATTATCAACGAATTGTAATTACGGTATAAAATTCATAAATACATAAACATTCATAAAAACATAAATAACATTCATTAGTCTGCTCTGTTTTGCTCCGACTCTTTCATAACACTTTGTTAAGATGTCACTTTTCTCCTAGGTGCAGTCGCTTTCATTTGTTTTATTGTCAGAAATGAAACACAATCCTTCCATTAAATGTAGCACTGATCCAGGGTCAGGGTCACAGTGGGGCTCAGTCAAGGCAGGGCACACACTGGACAGGTCTCCAGTCTATGGCAGGGCGTACACATAGAGACGACTCAACCACTCTCCCATTCACACTAATGGTCAATTTAGGTTACTTCAATTCACCTGTTGAAATCTGTTGATATGACTTGTGGTTGTATGCACAGATCATTAAATTAAATTTTGTTAATACTGTTCAGGTACCAATTGATTTCCTAATTGAGGTGTTAGTTCATTGCCAATATTATAATTGTATTCTTTGGTATGGGCAGGCCTGCCTTCTATCTCATATGAAGGATGTATTTTATCTACCTACATCTTATTGCTCCTCCCTGAGAGCTGTTTTTCCCCACAGGAGACTCTGATGCCAGCACTGCATCTCCAGTAGCTATAGTAATCTCCCCTGCCTCACCAGAAAAGCCACCAAGGAGTCGACAAGGTTTTGGTTGTTGATAATTTCCCCACCCATGTAGCATGACCTGGCACTGGCATTTCAGATAACTCCGTTGCATACTATTCCTCACATTTCCTCACCTTGCACCCCCTAACCAACTCTTTTCTTTGTATGGTTCCTCAATTCTGGGTGTGCTTTGAGCTCAGTGAGAGTTTTTTCACACACTCATTCACTTAAAGGTTACATTGGTCCACACGGCTTATATCACATCAGTGTCTTCTGGCATGGACATTATTATGTTGTTGCTCTGCTCTGGAGGTCTCTATGGAGTAGCATGATGTGCATATCCAACCTTCATACTTACATTCCTGGCTATGGAGTTGCAATGCTTTTGTTTTAGCTTCTTGAATATACATTTTTTAAATGTTCTGACTGGTTGACTGGTAGAAACAGAACTATGTTTGTTTAGTCTAAAAGTATGTCAAGGTAAGAAAAATATGGATCTTGTAGAACACCCAACTGCCCTCTTCCTTTGGCCGACCTTCTGTGTAAACCCCTCCTCCCCTGTCTGTCTTTCCTCTTCCCGCATTAGTGGACAAACGCTCCACTTCCACCATGAACCTGAAACAGCCCTCCGATGCTGGCATCAATAAACGCCTATCCTCCTCCTCTGCCACCCTTATAAAATCTCCTGACAAAAGTAAGTGTCCTTTCTTCCTCTCCCTCTGTTTCACCCTTTCCCAATCTTCCAGTCTAATCCCGAACTCATTCAAGTAGAATGTGCAAGATAAATTTGTAATGTAATGAGTCATACTGAAATATGTACTGAGATCTCAAAACAGAATTGACTGGTGGGACAAAGCCATCATCTGCCAGCTCTGACCCTTCTCCCTCTCATATCCAGGGTTTGCCATACAAGCTCATGGAGCACAGACAGATTGGTAAACATTCCTTAGCTCTGTCTCTGGTTCCAGCCAACAATAAACAAGCATGACCTGAAATCAGAATTGCAGAATTATAAGCATCATAAAGTGATCGTACGGTGAATGTTCTTCTAATGAATTTTGTCTCTTGCCTCTTACAATGTTCCTCAGCTCGTTCTGATTAACCGGCGGTTCAATTTGATTTCTCCTTAAAAAAAAAAATCACTACAATCTTTTGAATCGCATCTCTCCACAGCTCCTTCACTTTGAAGTAGAGGACTCCCAGTGCAATTTCTCCTCTGATATTTCAAATCTGGCTGTACCTGTTAAACTTGTCTAATTCCACTGCCCTTTCCAGGCTTGTGAATTCATTCTAAACCCATCCCTTGCTTACACAGAGGGTTAGTCCAACTACAGATCCAAGTTCTGGTCTTTTGATGGTCAAATGAATTTGTCCTAACTGACTGTTACACTGCTTAGAAGACAGTGCTTTGTAAATTCACCATGGGTGTTTCATCGTTGTCTCTCAGGTGTGAAACAGAGGAGTTCATCTTGTAACCGGTTGTCAAGCAATGACCGTGCTGCTCGGGCCACAAAGGAAGATGGCAAAAAGTCTTCTGTGGAACAGACAGGTGCAGAAAGCCCACCCTTTACCCCATAGTGGGCTTTCAAACGCAGTCTAGTGTTTAAAGTTCAGTATGAAGTGTGAAGACCTCAAACCACATTGGGGTTTAATGGCAACATTCAATCAATAAGTTCAATCATGGCAGAGGCTCTTTCACGAAAACAAACCTAAAAGTCAACATGAAAGAGACTTCTTGTTAAATGCTAGTGGTGATGTTCGATCTCTTGACTTGGACATGAGCTGCTGTAATTTCAGCTTATTGACTTGCATAAGAAGATAACAAAATGAAATACACATGATATGCAGAGCCACAACGGGGACTACCTAGCTGACGCCGTGCTTGTGCCTGTTGGCCATAACACAGTTTTCTTGTCTGTAGGCTGTTCTGTGAAGAAAAGAAGTTGCTCCCTCACACGAGTAAGTTTGGGCAGAACACAGACCACTGCCAAGCCTGATAAGGGGACAACGGAGGACCAAGGTGGCTAGCATGAATAGTCAACAATTACTTTTTTGTCCCTATCTGCATCCCTCAGCTGGTCTGCTGTAAATAACAAGCATGCTGCACCGCCGCTCTCCATTTGCTTGTTTTGGATCCGCTCGGTTTTAAACGCTTAACATTGGTGGTCTTTCTTTTAAGAGGTTTTGGGAATAACCGCCATTCTCATTTGGCACAATTCCGTGTTCTGAAGCCGTGTGGGTCTTCAAGCTAGCCAACTCTTCATTCTGTCTTTCTGTCCATGTTCTCTGTCCCCCAAAATTCGTTGCTATTACTGTAGCTGCAAAGTGTGTCTACACTTCCTTGAGTAACTACTGTTCTGTCTAGACAGATGTTTACTGTGCTGTGTTGACTTTTCACTAATAGATATTTTTTTTAATCAGAATGTTTTGTTGTTGCTTCTATTGTCACTACAGGAATGTAGTGTGCACTAACGCATCATTTGTTTTTGTCACAAAGTGTTTGTTGTTTTCTCCCTCCCAGATAACGTCATAGCTGGGTTTAAGTTGCTGTGGTGTGTCAGTGCCATCTCACCATAGCACCCCAAAGAACACAAATTACCAGATCTCACTAGACTAGGATAAATGTGTTGCTATTAACAACCATTGCTTCTGTTTGTTTTGTAGCTATGCCATCTTCCTGAAGAGAAATTCTAACATTGTTCTTCTCCTCTGCCTAACACTGATAAAGGTCTTATGTTTGATTAGCATTGCCAAAAATACAGCACAGCTGCCATTCATGCTGAATTTGCAAATCTCTCCGCAGTTAGAATGTTATTTTCAGCACAAGCTCCAAATCTCACCTACATCATTCTCCATAAACGTAATAATTCAGTTATATAGTAGCTAGCCATATTGGCATGTTCCAGGGCTTAATACACCAGTGCTAATGGAAAGTGTGTCAGCAACAGATGTCCTCTCAGCAAGCCTTCCCAAAGAGAAAGTGTCACTCTCAGCATTTAGAGACATGGAGTAAAGGCAGCCCCTTGACATCTCATCTCACACCATTTCTGCTTTGTAGTTTAAGATACAATGGCTGAAATGGGGAAATTTTAAGTTCTCCATTTCATGCTAGCAAAGGCTCTTTGTTTCTGCTGTCAAATTAAAATCCACCTTTCAAAATGATCAATGATGATCAAATTTCTGATGAATCAACTTTAGAACCTTCTTCATTCAAACAGTAGGGGAACAATGAAAGGAAGCCAAGGAGCACTCGTCTGGTGACAGTCACTTGCTCTTTAAGTCTTTGTTCTGTTTTGGTTTTCACCTTCCAGCCAGTAGTATTACTCTGCTGTCTATAAAGTCCATTAACTAGTTTGTTTTCCCCCGTCAGCACACCTTTCTGCATCAGGGAACCATTGATTTGACCTAATTTTCTATTTTGAATACTGTCGAACTGAGTTTATGGGCAATGAATCTTCCACCTTTACCAATAATCTTCCATGGTTTTCATTCTTTGCTGTCTTTTACTGACATTACCATTTTCCTGGAAATAACTGAATGTATAAAGGATAGAGACAGCATTGATGAGGAGCCCATGTGAGACTATTGTAACATAACCATTGGTTCTCTATGTTGATTCTCTCCTGTTTATTAAATCACACAGTGGCCTTCTGAACTCACTTCTCCACCCTTTTCTTTGTTTTGCCTTCTCATCCTCATTCTTGCCCACTGTTTCATCCTTGGCCTTTTATTCTCCTCCACTGTTTTCGGGTGATTTTCTGGCCATGTAGCTCGCAGGCCCCTGGCCAGCACTGTGGATGGAGGCCTCCTTAGTCGGCTGCTCACCCCCACCCAGGCCTCACTAGCTAGGAGCAAGAGCGCCGCCACCCTGTCCGCTGAGGCATCAGATACGCCAGGTAACCTCGACCTAGGAGCTGTGCAGAGAGGAAGGATGCCAAAACATAGAACCCTGGTCCTAGAGTATTGTACACACCTGAAACATGCATACCAGTACAGTTCATTGAGGCGCTTGTCAGTTGACAGAATCACACACGTCAAAACAGATTTTAGCCCAAGCCAATGCATGAAGGTTAAGTGATTCCTTTGCACACACATATACAGAAAAAAAATCTCTTACCAAAACCTACTATGCTTAATAAATCAAAGGTGACTAATCACTTTGCCTTGAGCTAAGAATAACAGAGTTTTCTAAATGTTCGCCAATGGGCTTCCCACAATGTGTATTTCCCTGGCATGGATGGGATAATCCATGCCTTTTTTTCTGGGTCATCATTTATCATCAGGGCTCATCGCAGTGTTTTAATGCAGCCCCTTCTGCAAACTGCAAAATACTTTTGAAGCAAAGGTGACCAATGTTGTGGCTTCAGTTGGTCATAGAATTAAAGGTTGCTGCTGCAAGGTGCCAGCATTCAACTGTTTCCCTTGAAAAGATGCACTGAATATGTTCTGTACAGTCATTATTGCTGCCAAGTACAGTCATGCGAGACTCTATAGTTACACACTGTAAATATTGACACACATCCCAAGTAGAGGTTCGGTTTATGTACTCTGTGATCTGACACAATAGGCTATTGCGTGTGATCTGACCAGGGCAGACTGTGCTATGTCCGAGGAGCCTCGGGGTCTATGCTAAGAGATTTGCCATAAGCTGCTTACCTGTTGGTTGTTGCGTGACAACAAGTGTGCGGTGTTAATTGCATCTGTCCTAGCAGGGAGGGCAGGTTACTGGAGACAAGGGCTAAACATGCTGGATTTTGGGCTTAGTAAATATGTTCTGATGCCACCTTGGTATGGTTTTATGTCTCACTGAATGACAAGCATGCCTTGTATTTTTATTGAAACATTTTTCATTGCCTTGATTCACAGTGGATTTGAATTGGCATTGTGATACCGATCAGCTGGAAAAGATAGAGTGAAAACAGCCCTCTGCAAATGAACTACAAATATGAAACACAAAATAATTAATCACATTTGTATTTGCAATGAATTGGTTGTAGAAATCATATCATTAGTTAAATGGATAAAGAATCTGCCTGCAGTAGCAGGTCCTTAAAAATTGAGTGACTGACCGTACAAGAATGAGACGTGTGAAGGAGGTCATCATAAAACCGATGACTCTGAAGGAGTTACTAGCTTCCGTGGCTGAGACTGCATACAGTAACTGGTCCACCAGTTGCACCTTTATGGGCGAGCTACAAAGAAGGACACAAGAGAAACTCAAACGGGTTGGCTACAGTTTGCTAAAAGGCAAGTGGCAGACTGAAGTCAACTGGAAGGAGGTTCTATTGTCTGATGACTAACAGACTAAACAAAGACATCACCATAAACATGTCATCCTTCTCTGCACCAGACCCTGGATGGCTAATCAAGCAGCAAAATACAGAAAATCCACGAGGAAAACCTGATGCAATCTACAAGAAACCTATGACTTGGGAGAAGATTAGATTCCAGCATTAGACCCTCCACCAACACCACCACACAGCCAGAGCTACACAGTAATGGCTGAAAACAACAACATTGTCTGAGATTGGCTGAGTCAGTCCAGTTCTCAATCAAATTGTGAGTCTGTGGTTGGACTTGAAAAAAAGCTCTTTACACATGATCTTCATGCAAACTAACTGGAGGAGTTTTGCAATGAAAAACAAGGGAAAACTGCAGTGTCCAGCCGAGATATGAGGGGCTGTCAAATGTGCATCTGTTGAGTTGAAGCAGGTGAATGCTTATATACACACACATTATTTGTTTACTAATTGTTATAAATTGAACTGATTTGTAGAAGTCTGTTTTCACTAGATCAATTCAAAGTCTTGTTGATCGGTATAAAAAATCCACAGTGATTCAATGGAAGACAGTAAAACATGAGAACTTTCAAGTGAGGTGCCAACTTTTTACTTAAATTTTGAGGAATCGTAGACTCGGTTACCTTGTAATACATCCCGCAGAGCATTCCACTTATTATTACTTAAGTGCTACTTTTTGTCTTGACTTTAGCGCTTCGAAGGTTTAAAGAATCATGCAGTTTCACATTGACCCACTAAAGATGGAACTGTATTCTTAGTTTTGATTTCAAGGTGGGTTGTTGATTGACCAGCCATTACAAACCTGTCTAAGTATAGACTCAGCAGAAACACACATCTGCAGCAGGATCAGCGGTGGCAGCAGCAGCACACTTATGATTTGGCTTTAGTGTTGTAGCAGGGAGAGTTCTCTGAGCCTCTTGGATTATCATGGCTAATCCTTCAGTCTGACACAGCAAACTTGTAAGCAGAGGACCATCACTGTCCCCTCTTATTGCCAACTATAGACCACTCTTAAACCCAGACTATCCCTTTAGCTATTTTTAGTATTTAAAAAACAGGAATGTCATCTGCATGCAAAAATCAGTTTGTCCTGTTGACTTATTCCTTCTTTTGTCTCTCTTTTGTGTTGAATTCTTTTGCACAGGCACAGCCTTTCAATTTATGACCAACTCTGTTCATAAATCAGTCAGTCAGTTATGCCGGCATAAATGGCGCCACAGCATAGTACTCTTATTTAGTTATCAATCTTGAACACAACTACAAGGGCATCATCAACATTCAGCTTGCATTTGGTGTACTAATTTATGTGTTGTGCATTTATGTATTTGTGTGTTAATGTGTACAGTGTGAATGTATGTTGTTGTGCGTTGGTCGCAATTTTGCTGTAGTTTGTCTGCTCGATGCCATAATGTGGCGCTTGGTGTTCAGAAGCTTTGCCACATGTGACATTTCAGATGCTTTTGTCCAGTGTGTCCCTTTCCATTCTTCACCACTCTGGACATCATGTTTTTGCCTGCTAAAAGTGCTATATCTAACACATTGCTCTGTTTTTCTTTTTGTGTGTGTGTGTGTGCGTGTGTGTTCTTATTCCCTAAAAATAATACAACTCTGCCACCCTTTCTACCATTGTCTGCTCTCCCTTTGTGTTCATCCTCTTTATCTCCCATGTCTATCTACCCCCTTTTTTATTCTTCTCTTACTCTTTACTGCTGTGCTACCCAACTCTCACCACCCCATTGGTTGTGCTCCCTGCGATGACTGTGTCCTTTACCAGAGTGTCAGCCGTGTCCTCGCTCAGCCTCTGCCACCCCCCTGCACCCCCCACGCGGACCTGTGCGCAGTCGCAGCATTGACCGACAGAAGAGTGGCATGACCACATCTGCCTCAGCTGACGGAGCCCTGGACACTTCACTGGTGAGAGTTTGTAGGATTTGATTGCTACATGGATGCGGAGTGAACAGTAAAACAATCTATTCGAGGTGTATTGTTAATGCTTTGAATGCATATTTTCATTTTTTAACAACCCATAGAGTCAGGGTAGTTTAATAGTTAATTTGGGTGCCTGATTCCTTATAGAACCCATTATAAAGTCTTCAACACGCCATTTGACCCTGACATTAATTTACATTTGGGTTCAATGTTAGCCATGCCTGTTCTAACACCACTTGCCTTACCTTGTGTGATCATACATTAGATATGTTATGAACACTTAAAATGCAGCATAGTGTTCTTGAATCAACAAGGATGTTTCTCCTCATTGCAGATACAAGGTTTATTCGTTGTGTGCTCTTGAATAGTAATGGATGAACCGGCTGACGATTGGACAGTTTTATAGAGGTTGTCCCTTTCTTTTGCAAAAGCAGACTATTAAGTTATAATGTTAAAACATATTTTTAGCCTTCAGAAGACCTGGTTGATAACTATTCCACCATCTCCAGAAATCACGTTGTTCATAGAAAAAAAGCAAATGACACTGATTTGCAAAGACTTTGTTTGCTTGTCAAAGCATTTATGTGGCATGTTAATCATAAGGAAATATTGTTCCTCCAGCTGCTGTTTGACTTTCACTGATCACTTGGCCTTCCTCTTACATTTTTTGATTTTACCATGTTGGTCCAGCACACAGGTGTTGGTGTTTTCTGATTTGAGCATTAATTAACACAGAATGATTGAATATTAATAATTCTGTCACCCATGCTTCAAATAAATTAATCCTTGTATATACTTAAGTCTGTTAGCTGTGGCTGGCAGCCTAGGGGAGGGTCCCTAACATTCACCCTTGGTGGCCTGTAGTGCCTGGCTCTGTCTCCCTTACCACAATTCTGCCTGTGCTTCCCTATGGCCATGAAAGGACTCATTGTCAGTGTCATAGTCTGAGATGATGGGATCCACAGTGGCCTGATTATGGACAGATGAGGCCATGCAAAGCAGACCACACCCTGACTCTCGGGCCATGTGTCAAACGATTCAGTTCAGTTCCTATCTCAGTACAGTTTTCAACAATAGCTACATTAACCTCCCATTCCTCTTATATATTAAATGATTAGTGGGACTGTAACCCGCCACCTTTGTTTATGAGAGGATGTTGAGAGGTTGTTATGTAAAAATAACTGCCTTCATATTGGTCCAGGCTATACTCCTTTACCATATTATGACTGGCTTTACCCCAATAGGAAACAGTTCCTCTGCTCTTCCTGTCTGTTATACTGTCCCCAATTTCTCGTCCCATCTTTTTAATGGAATGACTAAATGCTAAACATATATATAAAATACATTTTGCTATATATATATATAATATAATTTATAATGAGCAAAATGTATTTTTATTTGCTTTACTATCCTGGAGTTGGACGGACAGTCATCTGAATGACTGCTTTGCTGAATGTATTTTCATTATGTACATATGTTTGTCAGCCTGTCACATGATTGACAGTGCTAGGAGTAACGTAATGTAGAGTACAGGCATTAAAAATTGCTGAATTGGATTCCTGACCATATTGTGTGGAGAAAAAAAAGTTCTGATGCAGTTTGAATGCCAATGGATTTTGAATCTGTCTATTCAGGTGAACCATTGCGATGGCCACCAGGTTTAGAGTGATGATTGTTAAATTTTCTCTTTTGGGAGTCAGAAAATTCAGAAAAGTCATAAAATGCAAGTCCAAGGCCACTAGCTCTGAGTTAGTTGAATCACAAATCTCTCAAGGATGAGAATAAGAACATAATTCTGCTTCAGAGATGATCATGGTCAATTCCATCCTCCTTTTTCTGTGTTGAAACTATAGAAAGGCAAGCGGTTTACATCTCCCGGGGGACAACGTCCCGCCTCACCATCCAGTTCCTTGGGACGCAATCGCTCACCATCCCCAGCCCCCAGCCCAATTCCAAAGAGGACTCCCTCCCCAGCAGCCATCAAGTAAGACTCCAAGATTTCCTTAGACAGCATGGATGATGGCTCTTGCACTGTGAGTTTTGATGGAGCCTTGGCTTTTTATTTGAATGTAAATGCAAATGATATATCCTCCATCTGACAGGCAAAGTCCCCGGACCCGCCCCCCCTCACCTGGAGCAATGAAACGTCCACCTTCACCCCAGACCATGTCAGGCAAACCCCCACCCATCCAGAAACCACCTCTCACTCCAACAGGTCCACCCACCTTGCGTAAGAGGGAGTCTAAGTCCAAGGATCTGTGTCCTGTCCAGGCAGTAGGTCCGCAGGCCTCTGAGACCAACAAAACCAAAGAAAGAGATGGTGAGCTATGTCCACTGATTAGAATGCAGACCACTGTACCTGTATGATTCCACATCAGACATATGTTGCTGACTTTGTTAAATGTTATTACAAAATGTCTTTCGTGTTGCACAATGATGAAATAATTACAGTAAGATAGTCATTTCAGAAAGATTGTTATTTTTATCATTTAAACAGTTGTGTTGTCCCTCATATAATAATTGTTCTAATAATTATAGAAGAGCTGACTTTGATAATAGTCAGTTAGCACCAGTGTTTCTAAAGACTGATCATTTTCTGGCACCAAAATTTTACTAACTACTGTCTCCAATGCAAAAAAAGTTGTCAATGCATATATACAGCCGAATGAAAAGCACATTTTTTGAAAGTGTCTTCTAATTCTATTCAGAGCCTCAAAAATATTCACTTAATATAATGTAAAAAGATGTACCTCCTATATTTAGTGGTCATTTGCATTTCATAGAGGCAATTGTTAGAGCTTTAGGGGATAGACCCAAACCGAAATGAGCTGCAATCTGATGTTGCCACTCAGTTAGCAGTAAATTTCAGTGGAGCAGAAGACCTATGAACACCGAGCAGGATTAACATCCTGTTTGATTACTGTGGTTATTTTTGCTGCCACCTCCTGGAGAGAATTAGGCTCTACAAGATAATAATGACACAAGACCAATGTCCAATGTCAGCACCATCGTTTGGAAACAGAATTGTTGTGCAACCCCACAGTGTCAGGCTGTATGCTTCCCTATTCTGCTCACACTTGTGCCTGCCCAACCCCTCACTACATCCCTCAACGCCACAATCATTCTCTTTTTTCTGTCATCTGTATCGTCACCATGCCCTAAAGAGTACAAGTCAACTCTTAAGTGATGAGTAAGATGACAAGAATTCATTTTCACTTTTTATTGATTTCTCTCCCTTTTGTCAGACCCCAAGGCCACATCAGGCACCAACTCAGCTGCTGAAGCAGCAAAGATCCTTGCAGAGAACCGCAGGCTGGCACGAGAACAAAAAGAGCGAGAGGAGCAGCTCAGGATACAGAGGGAGGAAGAGGAGAGGTGAGAGGAGGTTATCACTTGTTTTTGGTGTAATATTTATATATATTGAACTTCTTTTACCACACCATTTTTACAAGCAGAGGAAATGAATTTTTTCTACTTTCTGAAATTTGGGATCATGTTAAATTCAACAAGTGGCACAGAAAGGTGTGTCTGAACATATCCAGCGGTGTAGGTCTGACTGCAGTCAGCTTCGTCTTCCTCCAAGGATATAATAGTATACGTTTTATTGATATTTGATCTGCATCATCCTCAGTCCATAGGCACTTTATTTTCCAGTTTTCTTCACTTCAGTCGTCGTTGGTAGGTTTAAAATTACTGCTGCTACTTTTCAGTTTGTTCGGTCACTGCCAGCCTCACG
>OMNV01012593.1:0-33357 GCA_900303265.1 Brotula barbata
GCTCTTCATCGACTGAAGTGTGAACTTTCAATGACCTGAGCAAAACGTATAATCTCAGTTGCAAGATTGCGTTTCATTTGTTTAATTTTGTGTTTGCTTATGAGCTGAAGCACATTAAAAAAAAAGTCCACCGGGGCTTTCTTTTTAAATGCATATTACTGTTTTCAATGATGAAAAACGAATTGTTGTCTGGAGTGGAAACGTGGATCTCCATGGATACAAGCCATTGATTTCACAAAAAAGAACAGAACTGCTGAAACTGCCCCCTAACCCAGTAATTATTATTCTAATTGAAATGGTTGTGTGGCTGTGGCACCATGGACCTAATGAGACTTTTTTTTATCCATAGTTACATTTTCATTTTATGACTCATTCATGAAAATCTTTAAAGAAACATTCCATATTTCTTCCAAAGGAAATTAAGGGGAGCGGGAAACGTTAAAAGGTGAAATAAATGTGAAATATATATACGATCTGTCTTGTAATACATCATATCAGGGTGCAATCTCATTTCATTCATTTTGGTTACACAGAGTGTGTGTGTGATTGTGGATTTGCCTGTGGAAGCACATTTTTACAAGATTGGAAACGATCTCAGCATGCACATATTTACTGTTCGCTCAGTCTCCAGGCACCTTTGCATTATGATGAGCTTGCGTGTGTTTTTCCGTGTCCCTTTGCTGCACAGATTGCCATTTTGATCACTAATGGACGCTCGGACGACCAGGTAGAGGCTGCAGCAAAAAGAGTAGCTGACGGTGGGATTTCTCTGTTTGCCGTCGGTGAGTGTGTGTACTTATTGTACAGTGAATTCCTCCAACATCGCCGCTGCAGCAGCACTCTGATTCTATCGGCGCGTGCTGTCTTATCAGCAGTATTGGCAGTTACAAATTCTTGTCCGGTGCATTTGAATTCATTGGTGAGTGTGTGCGCATGTTTGTGTGACAGATTTAGTGGATGGTGCTTCAATGCAGGTATATGAACTGAGTGTGTGTATAGGAACCTCTGCAGTGTAATGCATTGATGTTAGAACTATAGGTGACATCATACTATCTCCACCATGACTTATGTCTTCATCCTATTTGTGTAAAAACAACGAAAAGATGCACCGAATCAACTTTACGTCTGAGAATATGCGAACGTACACATGCTCCCCTGAGTGCCTGATGTTATCCGCACACACGCAGCAAACAAACACACACATCTGTGACGCTCCCCTCAGCCAGGAGCAGTGCCATAATTACAACTCATTAGCCAATGGTTTGCTAATTGCAGCCATTTTTCATTAGGCATTTCTGTGTCGCCCCTCCGCACCTCTGATACCAAAGCCTGCTCCTCTTCTTCATTATTCCTATTCCCCGTGTCTCATACGTCCTCACACCGTATCCAGGCCTGTAGAGCTTATAGATCACACACAGCATGTGTAGAATGGACATTAATATTTCATATAGCCTTTGTTATTCACCTGGTTTAATGCATTTCATACCATATGTGAACTTTGAGTGGATTTTGTGTCTCTAAGGTGATACAGATACGCCCGCCCTGCTTTCATAACGTAGATACACAGACCCGCTCGATGTTTTGCACGTTGTACGAGTAAATACATCTACTGTGAATTGCTGCGTTGTGCTCGGGATATGTTTGTGTTTCCGTGTAAGTTTATAAATGAAATGCCTCAGATCCTTTGAAATGTTGTTTCTGGCGGACAGCAGTGCAGCGGGTATGTCAACATTGCGAACCTTCTCTGATCATCTGCTCGTATTGCGACCAGGCATTATGGGAGCTGATGAAGCGGAGCTCCGGAGGATTGTGTCTGAGCCCACCGAGGAACACCTGTTGCTAGGCATTGACCTCTCTTTCCTGGAAACAATCCTCCCCAAACTGTCCCGCAGAGTGTGTTTCACAGCCTCTGAGCCTCCACGCCCTGTGAAAACCAGCCAGCCCGGTGAGTGGATGGGAGGAAAAAAAGAGACACGGCATTTTAAAGGATGGACTGAAATATGCTTTGATCTTAAAAAGGTTCAGATCAATACATTTCTCTCAGTGTTAACGTACCGTGCTGCAGCAAAATAGCCCAATACCATCCTTTCCTCTCCTCCCTCTCCTGCCCCTTCCTCTTATATCATTTCATATTCCTATTCTATTCAGTTGCACGGCGTATAGTCGGTCCTCGCGACCTGCAGGTCAGTGAGTTGGCCCACAGCTCCCTCAGACTGACATGGAGTCAAGCCACAGGTGATGTCACTGGATATCGCCTCCTGGTCACCCCTCTCAACCCCAAGGGACAACTCCTTGCTGTCCACCAGAGACAGGTGAGGGATGCCGTTTCCAAATGATCTGTCATTTGAAAGCCTTAAGATGAAACCAGCATCGTGTATTAGTCGAGTCAGAAAATGAAATTTTCAGCCTGTCAGTCGTCGTCTGCATGGCAGCAACTCTCATCTCACGCTCAGACTTTATCTTACTCGCCACGTCGTCTCTTCTGTAACAGATCGATCTGAAGGGAGACGTGAGCACAACAGTGGTGACAGAGCTGTCTCCTAAAACAGAATATTCCCTCACCGTCTACGCCATCTACCCCAGCCTGATAGGAGAGTCCGCCACCATCGCAGCCCAGACGAGTGGGTCCCACACAGCAGCACACACTCTCACTAACAAGGATACACTGAACCTTCACTGAGCACCGAGTCTCTGTCCTTTAGCTCCTTTGCCTCAGGTGTCCAACTTCCGTGTCATTGAGGAGGGTCTCTTCTCTCTCCGTCTGGCCTGGACGCCCCCTTTAGGGAAACTCAGTGGATTCAAGATCTTCATCCCACGATGTATGATAACAAACACCAATACAGTTAATACTAGTAGACAACGCAACACGTTTTGTGATATTGTTATAGTTGAATAATGTAATTCATGTCATTTCAAAACAGGCACAAGCAGAAAGCCACGATCATTCTTAGTATACCTGGAACAAGTTGATATTGACCTATAGTTCTCTGTATTAATATTTCTGGGTTTATGATTGAACTGCAGCCAACCGACCGGGATTTACTTATGAACAGCTGCTTCCTGGAGACACCTCATCACATGTCATTGACAGCTTGGAAGAGGATAAGAAGTACACCGTCAGTATTTATGCTGTGTTCCCCCAGGGACCCAGCGAGCCGGTTTCTGTAGTGGGGAAGACGTGTAAGTGTTTTTCCATGTACATACTAATTAGTACTGGTTACATTTATGACAGTCATTACCTTAAGGGGTTGGCTCTCGCATACAACCAATAAAATCATCATTTGAATTGTACTGATTTAAATCAACCAGACAAGCCAGGATTCACACCGCAGCATCCTTAAGCACACGTTTGTTTGTTCATCGTTTCTCCACTTATTTTAAAGAGAAATAGCCTGTTATGTTTACACCAATCAGCAATGGACAAATCTGTGAATTGCAATAGGAAAGAAGATAAAACAGGAAAGTGCAGACACACAAACACCGCGGTGTAGTAGCAGAACATAACCACACCAGGGTGATATTGTTCAAGAAAAAAATACCTTCAAGCATCAATCAAATTCTGACATTCCTCTCTCTCTCTCTCTCTGTTGGTGATAAATTGTCTCATAAATGTCTTTGTGTGGATGGGGGGCCGTCGTCCCACAGTAAAGCTGGTACCAGTTAAACAGTTCCTGGTTCAGAATGCCACCACTGACACTGTTCAGGCGAGATGGGTATCGGTCAAGGGTGCTACAGGATACCGACTGACGTGGGCGTCCCCAGGTACTGTGGGATGGGTTTAAAGATACACAGCTGTCAAACCGGACATCATTTCATGACACTGAATCTCTGTGTGTCTTTTAGATGGCCACATAGAGAACATCAACCTTGGGGACAACTTTAACTTCTACATGATCCAGGGTCTTAACGTAGGCGCCGAGTACACCATCACCATCAACCCCATCTTTGGAGACACTGAGGGTCCCGTCACCACCACCACGGCTAAGACATGTAACCAGCTACATAAGGAGTGTGCATGTATCACACACGTGAGAAAGTTACCTTTACTTTCATCCTCCTGATGTCTTCTTCTCTTTCTCCGTCACGTGTCAGTGGAAAGCAGTGCAGTGCAGACTCTAAAGGTGTCGGCTGTAACCACCAGTAGCGCTGTGGTCTCATGGAACAGCGTCCCAGGGGCCACCGGCTACAGACTGGCCTGGGGACCCACACCAGGTACGTCTCAGGATGACTCATTCATTCATGTACATATGTCAGGTCAGATTGACCAGAAACGCTCTTGGTGCCCTTCTGGCAGAATAGGAGACGGTGATGGTATCTCTGATTTTATGTCTGCACACACACTGTATTCACGGGCTCATTGTGGTTTGTTATCTGATGTTGCCTGGCACTGTTTCACCCGGTGACAGCCTGACATTATTAGATCTGTACAAATGCCACTCCTTTTACAATGGACACGTCCAGCAACCCCGAATATACTGCAGCACTACACAAAATGTAATCTATCATTCTCAGAGTTTGTGGGTCGTGACCGTCCACGGCAGTTGGCCCTGAACGGCAGCA
Source organism: Brotula barbata (assembly GCA_900303265.1). Lineage (NCBI taxonomy): Eukaryota > Metazoa > Chordata > Actinopteri > Ophidiiformes > Ophidiidae > Brotula > Brotula barbata. The sequence continues at coordinate 4,561 of OMNV01012593.1, forward strand.
CCACAGAGTACCAACTGAAGAACGTCGCCCACGACACCGAGTACGTCCTGACTCTCTATGTGCTGTTTGGATCTGTAGTCGGGCCTGGAATCTCCGCTACCTTCCGAACCTGTGAGTAACAGCGATGACGAGGTGAAGATAAATGGCCCGGCCCTCTTCCATTATTCTGCATCGTATATGTCTCCACATTGTTAGGCCGTGAAACTGTCTGCCTTAAAATATTCCTTTTATGTCAGAGTAGAGGCGTCTCGTTCGTCCAGGTTCTGTGGTGCCGGTGAAAATCAAACAGTCCCCCTGGGCTTTTGTTGCCGAGACGAAGACTTTCTCAGCCTCGCGCTCTCTTTGTTTCACTGACAGCTCTTGTACTTCAGCCTTCCCATTTTAACCACAGTCCCTGTCATCTCTAGTAGTACTTGGGAGTGACTCTGAGGCAGCAGGTCTGCCGGTCCAGTCTGCGGTTATATTTGGACATAGAAATGCCTGTAAAAAGCTGAAACAGTAAAAACACAAAACGTTTTTAAACCATAATGCATTTCACTGAGGTTTGTTGTGCGTTAAGATTTAACACTGAATCAAATATGGACTCTTCATACTCCTCGTGTCTCTTTCTCAGCTCCTCTGGGCTACGTCTCCAACTTCAAGGTGACGTCCTACGCCAGCACCTCTATAGATGTGGAGTGGAGTCCCATTGTCGGAGCCACTGAGTACCGACTTTCCTGGAACACAGGTTGGGCCATATTGAAATATTTAAGAGAGAATCACTGTGTTTTAATCATACTGCAGTATGCCAACTACGTGTTCCTTTGCGTGTGTGTCTGCTTGCTTGTAGGTGATTCTAGTCTCCAGTCTCATTATCTGGATCGCAGTGTTCTCTTCCATCGCATTAAAGACCTGAAACCTCAGAACACGTACACAGTCAGCATCTGTGCAGTGTACGGGAACGCAGAGGGCCCAGAAATCTCCCTGTCTCAGCTCACAGGTACGCAAGGAGGGGAGGTCTCACTTTATTTACATCTGGTCATGAATACCTCCCGGCTCTGTATCGCTGCCTTCTTTAAGTTAAAGACGGGGTGTTATGATTAAATGGGTTGGATCAGTGTTCCCCAAGTATCCTGTCACCCTGGAACTGTCGTAGTTTGACTTAAAACTACGACTTTGTGGTTAAACTTCCCAGTTTAACCACAGTCAGTGTCAGAAGGTCCAGGTCTGCAGCATTACACTCACAGATTCCATAGTCTTTGGATTTTGCAGAGCCATCATATTGACTTTATTCAGTTTTTCAAATCCACCATCTTTGTTATACAAGCCTTATGTTTCAGCCACACCAACAGGTGTAACTTGTTATTCTCCTCCTGAATCACCACATTTGTGCATCTTACACCTTTGTTAGTTTGAGGACTTGTACTTGAGCTCTAAACTCATTCAAGAATCTGTGATGAATATATTTACTGCCACTTTTTCAATAGAGCAGACTGTGGAAAAATTATTGAATTTACAATAACAATTACAGAATTTTAATTGTATCGAATATTTTCATCAGCTGACATTGCCGTGTGTGGTGTTTTTTTCTCAGCTGCCATCTCAGAATCCGAACTAATCCAGGCAGTGAAAGGTGTGAAAGTTGTGGACATAGGAGTCAACTCCTTCACTCTGGCCTGGAAGGAAAAACCAGGGGCATCTGGGTACAAAATCTCATGGAACCCGTTCTTGGGTAAGTGGCCACATACACATTCTACACATCATGTCTGCATACACCCTGATACACACACGCATGTGTCATCTGGATATCTTAGTATATTTAACTATTCCCTCCTCAAGGGGGCGACGAAAAGTCCCAAGTGGCCCCTGCTGGCTCCTCCAGCTTCACTATTGAAAATCTGCGCGAGAGCACAGCGTATAAAATCCAGGTGGCCTCCATGGTGGGCAGCAGGGAGGGAAGTCCAGTCCTGGTCACTGCCCGAACCCGTGAGTCCTTCAAATCCCACATACTGAGAAACAGCATGAGAACCAGGTTCCTGACCTGGATGTGTGATGTGACCCATTGATTTCCTCTCTTTATCTGTTATTTCCTGTATCAGTGGATCTTCCCAAGGTGACTGGCTTTGCTGCCCTGAACACAACAGGCAGCACCACAGTTTTGAACTGGACAAGTGTGGCAGGAATCTCTGGATATCTGCTCTCCTGGAGACACATCTCAGGTCAGTGATCAACAACACAAATATAAGAAAACACCCCTCTTGTAGCAATATGTTACCATCAATCCGGATTAAATCCTTTTTTGAAGCACGTCGTTTTATAGCGCTGTGTATTGAGCCGCGTCATAAGCACTTTGTTGTTTAAAGGTGCTGTTTCTCAGAAAGCCCGATATTTATTTGGTTACGTTCCAAGTGTGACACTAACCGTAATAATAGGTTCACGGTCCCAGAGGTCATGCAGGGAATGTGTAACATGACACATGTTATTGCATTGTGCATTGGGTCTCAGTATAAACATGAGGAAAAACCATCACGTAGCCATTATTAAGGATTTATCATACTTGCAGGTTATTTGCAAGGGAATGCTTCTAAATTTAATAAAGACTAATATGATTGTCTTTCAATACTAACTGGATATAATATCTTCGTTTCCTTTGTAATATCTCCACAATTTCCATGCTGTTTTGTTCAATAATGATACTTTGATTACCTTAATAAAACATTTAGGTTGGGAGAGCGTCTTTTTCCTAATCATTGCTAATCATGAAACACAATATTAATAACAGATAGTAAGGCGATTGTGTCTGTTTTCAGTATTGGAGACCAAAACGGAGGTCCTGGGTCCGGGTTTCACTTCCTATAAGATTGGTGATCTGATATACGGCAGGACCTATATTTTCACCATCAGACCACTGTATGGAGAGGTGGAGGGGCCGATCAGCACCGTCTACCAAAAAATATGTAAGTAACGACTTATATATTTCACACATTTATTTAAATATTTCATCAGCTTTCTGACACACGGATGCATTTCTTTAAAAATAAATATTTATTTTCCAAATGCTCTCCGGTGTCTTAGTGGAGAAGGATCCCCCAGAGGTACCGGATCAGTCTGTGCCGACCACGGTGGCCCCCCCTGTCTTCACTGCCTCTCCCTCCACCACCGTTTCACAGACCACCACCGTCATCAACACCACCACGGCTCACACCACCACCAAGAGCACCAGGAACCCCGTTGTTTTCCCCCTCACTAAAATTCTCACCACCAGCAGGCCTCCAGACCAGCCGAGTGTCACGCTGGTCAAAACAGCCGCAGCCACCACATTCAGCACGGCAGAGACAACTCCATCCAGACCAGGTATTTTACACACACGTTCTTATTAGCACATGAAGCCGTCAATGGGGACTGTTGTCTGTACATCATTTGTTTTTGTTTTTTTAATTCGTCAGTGTGTGGTAAAGCCAAGGCAGATATCATATTCTTAGTGGATGAGTCTTCAAGCATTGGTGCCGATAACTTCATCAAGATGAAAGACTTCATATTCCGTGTGGCCACCTACTTTCCTGTCGTTGGTCCTCAGGCTACGCAGGTACGTGTGTCAACATAACTCCTTTTACTTTTGCTCTCGTACCAACTTGTGTATGTGCTGTATTTTTTAGCATCCTTAGCAAACGTCTCCTCTCTCCGGTTCCAAACGTCTGTGGAGCGAAGCTCTTTAAAATGATAATAGATTTAAGAAACGCTGTGGCGAGCCTCCTGTTTTGTTCTGGTGGAATGTAATTTGGGTGGAGAGCAAGAGTGGAAGATTGGCATTGTGGGGAAAATATACAGCAGAGTGCCAAGTAGCTTACGGTTTTCAAAATAAAGAGTGGCAGCCATAGAGGAGGCAAATGTATTCACGTCGCTGTGGAAGAATAGAATGTAAATTATGGAAAGATAGATCAGAGATGGGAAATGTGCATCGCGTGGGTCGCCTGCAGGAGGATTAATAAGAAGTGAAATAGAGTTTAGAATGGAAACTTAAAGTTAAATGACATTGAATTTGCAGCCGTTGAAAGCGTCAAGATGGCTCTGTTCAGATGATGTTCACTTTCTCTGTCGTTCCTCCCTCAGATGGCTGTCGTTCATTACAGCGATGAACCGCGAATCGAATTCCGTCTGAATGACTACAAAGACAGAAACTCCGTGCTCAGGGCGCTGAGAGGCCTACGCTACGGAGGAGGCAACACCAAAACAGGTTACACACACGCATACAAGCAGATGAGTGTGGTGCTTCTACGTACCATCGGTCATCAGATAGCAGATCAGCACTGCAACTTAAATTCTGCACGTCTTATCGCAGTCCATCCGTCTGAAAAGTCAAATTATTTTCTGATAACGTGTTTGTTTACGCCCAGGAAAAGGCATCAGCTACGTCCTGAAGGAGATGTTCCAGGAGTCTGTGGGGTTGCGGCAGGATGTGGCCCATGTAGTGGTTCTGATTACCGACGGCAGGGCCCAGGATGACGTGGTGCCTCCTTCCAGAATTGCTCGTGCCCTGGGTCCGTTCTGATTCATAATAAAGGCCTCTGCCGTGGTGTTGATACAAGATGTCTGCTTATAAGTTTATCACCAACGTTCTTCTGAATCCCTCTCGCTCCCTCTGTAGGTGTCAGTGTCCTGGCAGTCGGAGTCGCTAATGCAGATCTTGAGGAGCTCCATAAAATAGCCGCACCCACCAGCTACAAGAACATCTTCTACTCCCCAACCTTTGACGAGTTCCCCACCATTGAGAGAGAATTTATCAACAGCATATGTAGTGAGGCTCTCCTCTCTGAGTTCAAAGTTCATGATGAGGTGAGATGAAAATACATAGAAACTTAGAGGGATAAATACATTGTTTCACATGTATTATTTTCATTCTTCTTCTGATTGTACAGTTATCATAAGATTATTGATATAGCTGTAATATAATTTATTTTAAATATACACAAGGAAACCGTTTCCCGGTCTTTACTTCATTTTCATTTTCCGTTGTTAGTTTGCTCAGTTAGACAACCCTACTGATGACCCAGAGGAGCTGCTAAAACCTCAGGGTCCCTGTTCGAGTCAGTGCGTTAAGGTTGGTACTCCACCACCTCATCGTCATCATCATCGACATCATCCTCTGTTTTCTCATTTGTGACATATTGTCTGAAATGACACAAATCACCAGAAATAACTGCACAACTCACTTCTTTTTATTAATCGGAACTTATCTGGTATCTTTTTTTTTTACCAGGGTCAGAAAGGTGAAAGGGTGGGTGAATTGAAATATATTAGATTTGAATGTAAACTTTCAAAATATAAATAGATGTGAAACCTGTATATTCATTTCAGTGTCTCACTCACCCCTTTAGGGAGATGGTTTTGGTTTTGGAGGGCTGGTACGTATGTTTTCTTCTTGCATATTCTAAATGAAAAGCTCATTTCCTCCATGTTTATAAACTGTATATTGTATACATTTTGCACTGTCCTCTCGTATTGTAAAAATGAGAAAAACCTTCAAATTGTTATTAAATTTGCGTGATAACACAGAGCTGAATTCACTCAACCTTTAATACCACTTTGTTATCTTGGTGTATGTAGAGATTCCAGCAAACTCCTGGACAATACGACCCTTTTACTTCTTCAAAGGGAGAGAAAGGAGAGAGGGTAAGGAGCAAAGGAGCACAACACACACACACACACACACACACAGAGTTGTTATCAACCAACAATCAAGGTTTTCAGTGCTGTTATGTTTCAAATCTGTTCATCTGTTTGTTTATTGGCGTTTTATAAAGTCATGAACCCGTGGCAGCATACCTGAATACTTATTTAGTTCAGTCAAAGCTCATGCATTCACAGATTGGAGCCATAAAGCACTTATGTAAGGAGGAAGAAGTCTGGCACAGCCCGAGCATAAATCTATGATACTCTATGATTTAAAGATGAGCATTAACATGCTAGCCAAACGAAGAACATACGATGGAAATATTTGATATGTCATACTGGATAAGTGATGATAGGTTAGAAATGATAGATGACCTTTGTGTGAGGATTTGATTTGTGCGTCTATTATTTCATATTGTGGACGAGATTATGATGTCTTATTTTGACAGGGACCTCCTGGAACAGATGGTATTCCTGGGTTGCCTGGACGACCAGGGAGAACTGGACCACCAGGTTCTGCTGGCCAACGGGTAACTACATCAAGAGCAATCAAAACTTTGCAGTGACCCAGTTAAGGTTGATTTGATTAGAGTTTGACTCTGAAAAGAATATTTCTTATTTTTTCAGGGCCCTACTGGTGTTCCAGGTGACATGGTACAGTGAAAATTATAAATAAATTTAGAAAAGGAAAACCTTCTTATTGTGTATTCTGTTGGCTCAGATTGTCTGAAGATCTTAGATGTGCCAAATTTTTGTATCAAATTTTAAATCTCTTAGAGCTCTTATTCTTACTGCATTTGAATTCTGGAAGTTGACCCCTAGTTTTATTTCTTTGTCTTTTAGTCATATTCATAGAGGGGTCAGAGTTCTTTTCTATTCTCATCTTTTAATTTCCTTACCTCTTTCTTCTGCCTTTCAGTTTTTACAGTTTTTTATGTTAAACATACAATTTTCTTTTAAATATATGTTTCTATTTTTCATCTACTTTCTTTTCATTAGATTTTATGCCTTTATTTTTCCTTTGCTTGTTATTTTTGCTTTTATCTGTGTGAAGCACATTGAATCGTCCGTGTATGAAACGTGCTTAATTAAACTTGCTTGCTTACTTTGTATGTCCTCCAGGTGTATTAGGAATCCAATATATGAATTTTCTGTCTGTATAAATACATTGAACGATCGCTTTTGACCTGTCTTTCAATGCCAGGGTCTTCCTGGACTCACTGGTCCTAAAGGACAGAGAGGAGAGAGGGTGAGTCTGATGTCTTATGAAGCAGATAACTGTTCACCTGTTCTGTTTCTACTGTCTGTGCATTTAAAAAAGTCAAAGAAATGTGTGTTGTATATGGTACTAGTCTTGTGTTTCTATAAAGGGAGAGCCTGGATACGTTATAGCGGGTGCAGATGCTAATTTTGTCCCAGGACGGAAAGGAGAACCAGGATCTTCAGTGAGTCATCAAAAAGTCTAATTTTAGCTCAGTGACCTTGTGGAAAATTCAGATATTACCACTCACTCTATGTTACAGGGACCCCAAGGGCCTTCTGGTATACCGGGAGTCAGCGGACCTCCAGGGCTTCCTGGTCAGCCGGGGCCACCAGGAACACCAGGGCTTTCTGTCAAGGTGACCTTCAGACTCATCATAATCACAGCAAATGTTTGTGGCAGCATCAAACTTACAGAATCTGAGTTTTCTGTATTGTTTGTTCTTTGTAGGGAGACGCTGGGGAGCTTGGAGCTAAAGTGAGTGTTGAGGTGGTTGAATTGAGAGCAGAAGTTATAATATACATAATATAATTGTAAATATTCAGCATTTATCTGCCAGCCTGTGAGTGGTTTTATTCATTTACCCATTTGCATATGCATTTTGACATTTAATCCATTGTTTTTGTAAGGGATTACGTGGTAAGCAGGGCTTGAAAGGAGACAAAGGTGACCACGGGTTGGATGTAAGTGCAAACTCACTAATCTCTAACATCAGCACAGAAAAAACCATATGAAAGACCAAATATTAACGACTATTTAGCTCTGATCCATAAATTATTGATCTATTTTCTGTCTCATTTTCAAACACACACACACACACTTGCAAACTAGGGTATCGCAGGTTTGCCAGGTCCCATTGGCATTGATGGGGTGCCCGGATTACCTGGACAGAAAGGAGAGAAGGTAAACCTTGTTAATCAGTGAATTACACCTTTGCCTTTGTATGAAATTGTGAAAATAATGATTGGTCCGACAATTATGGATTTTTTCAGGGTGAAGACGGAATTGGCATCCAGGGTATTCAAGGTCCTCGTGGAGAGCTTGGAGAGAAGGTACCTCAGATTAAACATTGGAGGCAAAATCCACAACAACAATGGGAAAAAGTCTGTTTATCATATTTTTATCATTTATCAAGCATGTTTAGGTTTCATTGGTTGAACCTTTTGTTTTGCAGGGCAGTGATGGCTTACAAGGACCAACAGGCCCAAAGGTAACTCCCAAAACAGTCTCTCCTGATCAAACAAGCGGCCCTTTTACTATCTTTTGATTACAATGTGTTCATCTTTTATTTCCAAATCCTGATATCTATGTAAAGAATTTACCCAATTTATCTTTTCAGGGTGAGCGTGGAGATCAGGGAATCCAAGGAGCCATCGGACCTCGGGTGTGCACTCAATCATTATCTCCATTTCTACAACCATGAGATCCTGCCTTTTTTACCCTCAGTCAAATGCATATATTTAATCTAATTCATCCTAACAAGATTAAACAGCCCTAACTATATGCTGAGTACAATTTAAATATCAGTGATGAAAGGATTCCGAGCCAGTGTTTTATTTTTGCCTGCAGGGAAAGAAGGGATTCAAAGGGGAACAAGGGGACAAGGTGAGTTCATCCCACTCACACACATTTAGTCTGGAAAAGTCAGTGTGTAATTAATATGATAATGAGAAAGAATCAATTTCAGCACGTCTGCATGAAGGCCTGTGTGTTTGCGTGCGTGTGTACTGTCACTGATGAACTTTTGGTGTGACGTCCACACATAAAACTTGACAACAGCATGTAAAATTCAACCAGCCTTAAATGAGCTTTTGTTTTGCAGGGAGACAGAGGAGAGGTGGGACCAATTGGTCCACAGGGACCCACAGTGAGTACTGTATTTCTTATGCACGTGTTAGAGAATATGGTCTACAGAAAAAACGATGGTCGATCTGAGCAGAAACCACCCTCGTTCGATCAAATATTATTTGCTAAATATAATTCCACATGTACACAAAAGTCAAATCTACAGGGTCCTTAGCATCTCTTATTCCTCCAAACTCCAAATGACTCATCTCCACACATTATAATCCACTTTCTGATTTGTTTAGATAACAAAGAAAGAAACATGAGGCAGATGCGGTGCATTTGTTGAAAACCGCGGCGTTAGATAACTGCTTTCTAGAGTCTCCACACAGACACCCGCATTGATAAATGAACAAAAGAGGAAGACATTTTGTTCTAGGATCTCAAGATTAGGCTCTATCTATCAGAGATGGTCCTGATTACACCCGATCATGAGCCAAAACGTCAAACCTCAGTGGGTATCTTGTGCAAATGAACCTTTTTGTCTTGCATCAGTGAATTTTAATTTGTGGCAGCATAGTTCTTAGGAGCAGATTATCATGAAAAATGTCCTCGTGAGTAGCATTATGTCTTCGTCGACTGCGCCTATCATTTCTTTTGTGTTGGTTCACAGAGGAAGAGTGATGATGATTGTTTGGGGGAATTTTTGCATGTAAATGGAGAACTTAAAGAAAAGAATTAAACCTTGAGGAAACACAAATGATGTTGTTTTGATACGCAAAACTAAATGTGTCAGAAATAATCACCATCAATCAGGAACAAAGTGAAAGAAATCTTTTACATTCTTCTTTACTTTCCAGGGATTCACAGGACCAATTGGACTAAAAGGAGACGAGGGCCAAAGAGGAGTACCTGGAGATCCTGCCAAGGGTGTAAGACAGTCAGCATCTTCCTCTCTGTTAAACTCTAAATACTCTGATTACTCTGAGAGCACTCAGTATTCTATTTTTCATCACAACAGATTATTGGTCCGACTGGAAAGAAGGGTGCCAGGGTAAGACACAAAGTCAACATTCAAACTTTTATCTCTCCACAAGCGACGTATACATTTTTATGTTAATATCTACAAACCATCACACTCGTGAGAGCTGCGCGGGAAACTTTTACATGTAGGCGCTTTTTTTAGCTGCAGAATAAATGGAAGCACGTTGAAAGAGAACAGTCCGACGAGTCAAATTAATAACTAATATGAATGACAAATGACTGTACCTGCAGTTACAGCGTGATCAGTGTGAATGATAAATCCCAAGTACTTTTACAGATATCTGCGATGACGTCCCAGATATTGTCACAAGCACTGAAGGTGATAATTGGACATTCTTGAATTCTGCGTTGAAAGTGATATTTTTGGACATGTCGCTCATCATTCTGCTCGGAGGCTTCGCAGCAGAATATTTGTGTAATTACTCCAGTCTGAAGATTTCTTGGTATTTGATCTGAGCTGCCATTGTCTGTTGCAGTCCAAACGTTCAAACCAGTGTCACAATAGTACATTTCTTACCTTGAGGCGTCTGCCATCACTTTATTCATTAAAACTGAGGCACAGCTGATAAGTTGTTTGCTTATTTATCCACATTGACTTCAAATAAATCATTCTGCCAGTGGGAAGTGATTTTCCAAATGTATTTTTCTGCTCAAACATTGTTAATTAATTGTTGCGGGTATTCTTGCGCACTCAGACCGAGTCCTCTGGGTCCTCTTATCAAACACAATTAAGATTTCCTCTCATTAGCTTTTGCAGTGGGACTGAGCGCTCCGTTGAATAGGTCCTCTTTCATCTCAGTCCACAGGGTTTCCTTTAAAGTGGAGACTTTTTGTTTTGGCACTGTGGCAATGAGTTAACTCGGTGTGTGTGTGTGTGTGTTAATTTTCTGTCTGTCAGGGAGACACCGGTCCAGTTGGTCACACTGGGCCCCAGGGAATTAAAGGTGATCAAGGAGCCAAAGGAGATAAGGTTAGCAGCGATAGCTACCTCATGCATTGTTATGTATGATTCATCCACATACCGATGATTTCGTTTCTGTCCACGTTAGATCATTGTACTTAAAGATACGCCGTGTTTTGATTTGATGTGTGTAGGGCAGTCCTGGGTTTGGGATTCCAGGACAGCAGGGACCAAAGGGAGAAAATGGGGAGAGGGTGAGTCAATAAACGAATGTGTTAACCTGTCGCATTCCCTTCATAATGCACAGACAGGGACCTCTTGATGATGATGATGGTGATGATGATGATGATGATGATTTTTTTGTTCTTTCTATCCTCTTTAGGGCAACGTTGGATTGTCTGGAAAACCAGGACCAAAGGTGAGTGGCATGAGATCATTTAGCATAAATGAAGGATAGAGTTCCACTGTAGGGAACAGGCTAGAGTGTAGCATTCTGGAACGATCCATTTACTGAGTTGTTTATGTTGCTTAATGAGAAGTCTGTTTGTTCAGGGGCACGATGGCTCCAAAGGAGACAAAGGGAGTATTGGCTTACCTGGAAATCCTGGACAACCAGGATTAAGAGGTAAAGATGTAAGTAAATCCTGAGTTGCTGTTACTGCAATGATAAAACGTGTGCAGAGTACAACATAATACAACAACCTTCTCCATGATTTATTCTTCACAGCATAGCACCGGGTGAAGAGAATGTATTCAAATATTAGAAGCATTTATTCAAATTCACCCTGGCCCCATTGGATTTAATTTTGTAAAATTTTGCAGTTTGAAATTCACAAATTTTGGTTCATTGTCAATATCAGTCTGCCAAATGTTGACGCTCCCTGTTGTCCTTGTGTGCAGGGTGAACCTGGTACAGGTGGACATCAAGGAATAAAGGTACTCATCATGGTCTGCAGGATGATCTCAATCTGGGCACACAAATGTCCAACATACAATACAATCTATTATTCATTAGTTGATTGAGTCATTTTGTATTACACAGGGTGAACAAGGACCACCTGGAGAACCTGGAGACCGAGGAGTTAGGGTATTGCTGTTGTGCTTTTTTTTTTAAACTGTTATAACAGTATTATGACAGTAGCAGAGGATGATCTCGTAATCATACCAGTTTTACTCTACAGCTGAGTTTCACCTGAGGCTGAAAAAGTTTAGTCGGTTTAACTTTTTAACTTTTTAACTTGACTTCTTTAGCCATAAGAAGGATGATCCTCAGTGCTGTGGCTGTGTGTACATTTAATGATGCCCTATTTAATGATGTTCAGGGTCCACTGGGGTTGCCAGGGCGACCAGGGGACCCAGGAGAAAAAGGAGATAGTGGGAATACTGGACTCTCTGTAAGTGATCAGCTGATGGAGGAACATTTTCACTGGACTGATTTGAGGCTGACTTGTAATATTCCAGGATAACTTGTTGTGGTTTCCGTTTCCTTGCAGGGACTGGATGGCAGCAAAGGGGAGAAAGGAGAGCCTGTATGTTTGTTTCTTTCCTCGCTGTGCTTGTTTGTTGTTCCTCCTGGCTGACCGCCTTCTGATTGTTCTTCCGAGTCAGTCAGTCAGTCAGTTGTCCTCCTGTGATTCCTTGATTTCTCTTTTGATATGCTGACTAATTAACTTTGGGTTTTTATGTACGCCACCCTTCACTGCACATATTTCCTTTTGTTTTGCAAACATGGAGTGTAGCAGCGTGCCTCTCACCGTGTTTTCCTCTTGTTTTAATCCCCATGCTGCTGTTACAAAGGGACGGCCTGGACTTCCAGGAGCACAAGTAAATAAACTTTTAGAATCATTTTAGACAGCTTTGTCTCGATTCATCCGTGTTTGACAGATGAAATTAGGTAAAGTGCCAGCACAAGTCAAACGGCATCGTTTCCCATTAGACTTTGTAAAATCAATGCCTGTTCTCAATCGTTTTAAAGTGTGGAAGTTGATGTTGTTGTTTTGTTTCCTATCAGATCGCTTCAGACAGCAGCGTCCTGACCAGAGTGATTAAGGTAAGTTAGACATTCACCTGCCTTACGCTTTATAGTGATAGATTTATCTTTTTTATCTGTAATATTGATTTTGTCTTCTCTCCATCTCCTCCAGGGTGAAACAGGAGAGCCTGGTCAGCCTGGTTTAAGAGGAGAAACTGGCCTGCCTGGACCCAGGGTGTGTGTTCCATCTCTTCTTTTATGCACACTATATGACATAAATATACTGCAGATGTTTGTCAGTTGCACTGTTGCACTAATCTCTGAATGTTTTTGTTTCCACAGGGTCCAGAAGGAAAACCTGGATTACCAGGGTCGTCTCAGGTATATATGTTATTTTAAAAATATTAAATTTCTTATATGCTGTTATATTCTCCATGCCTTTGTGACTTCGTCAGTGGAGTTTAGTGACAAAGACATTAGTATGAAACGGTTTTTGTGTTGAAACCTGAGCCCTTCTGCTTTGCAGGGAGGATTTGGCAGAGATGGACTTGATGGTTTACCAGGAAAAGCAGGACAGAAGGTCCCAGAAACTCAAGCACACACTTTAATGCTTTTGAAATTTGCCAGTGTGATTTATATGGATCTTGTCTGAAGTTTTCTCACAAGATGTTTTATAATAATTACAGGGTGACAAGGGACATAAAGGAGAGCCTGGTCCAGTAAGTGCACAAATCCTTTTTGTTGGATTACTGCCCTGATATAGATTTATTAATGTCATAAAGGAGCAGCTGTTCACTGCTCAGGAGATCCAAATATTACATCAAATGATTGGAAATTGTGTTAAATATCGAGTGAAAAGTCTTTGATTCACTTCATTCTTGTCCAGATTAGACTTGCAGGTCACCTGCCTGCCTAGCTATAACTTCAAGATGAAGTGTGTGTCTCTATTCAGCAGAACTCATAGTGGTGTGTTTGTGAATGTGTGTGAACAGAGAGGCGAAAAAGGAGACCAAGGCCGAGTTGGAATTGCCGGAATCCCTGGATTACCAGGAACTCCAGTAAGTATCACTCTGTGCTGCTCTGCTTGCGACTGACATTTCATCTCTTCGGCTTTTGAGTTTCTGATGCTGCACGACAATTTCCAAGTCAATCTAACCAAAATTTAATAAGCATCGCTAGCTGTTTTCCCACCATTGTAATCAATCTTACAAACACTTCCTGCGACTGTTTAATTTCCTCCTCTCTACAGGGAAAACCTGGCATTGATGGGAAGAGGGGACTCCCAGGAAACGATGTGAGGATGCATCACAGCAATATGCTACTCCCACATCACCACCGCCAAGATATTCTGCTCATTAAATAGTTCCCCAAATGACTGAAACTAAAAATGTAATTCTTCTTCACAGGGAGAACGAGGAACAAAAGGAGACGATGGCAAAAAGGTGCTTACATTTATTTACTACAGGTATGAAGAATAATGATTTAGGCTCCACGTACTGAATGCACATGTTCAATTTCCAATCATTCCAGGGCGACAAGGGAGAACCAGGAGGAGATGTGAGTGATTTAGCAATACAAACGTATGATGTTCGTAAGAAAATGAAGACTACAACTTATGAGTATCTTTGTTTCCTCACAGGGTAAAGATGGCATTAAGGGCGAACCGGGACCTCCAGGTTTGCCTGGTATGCAAGTGCTCGTCACTCCAGAGGTGAAAAATCGTTCCAATCCTTTCCCATCTCCAATAATTTAGCCAGCATGAATAGCTAATAGAGAAAATCTGAATATAGGATCACATGCTGTCCTGAATTTGAAATATAAAAGTCCACATTCACAAAAATTAAAATTGCATGAGTCATCAGTTCTTCGTATGTTTTAGATTGATGCTGATGAGATTTGAGCTCCAAAGCAGATTTCAGGTTTTTACGAGTATTTGCTAATCACTTGCCAGGGTGCCACTATTGATGAAATCCGACAAGCGTTTCCTATGCCTATGGGTCCTCCAGGAGTTACAGTGAGTCTGATGATCACACACACTTTCTTGTGAATAAAAGGGCATCGTTTCACGCCGCCGCATGGCAAATTCAATGTGAAAAAATGTGTTTTTTTTGTGGCGTTTTTGTGAGTCCTTGTTGGTCATTGTGAGTTGTGTTGGTGCTGCTGGCTGTCATGCATTTTAGATGCATGTTCCAATGTCTTGCTCCTCTGTCTTTGTGTGTTTAGGGGTCACCGGGAATGAAGGTAAGATGGGAACCAGGTTTATACTGAAGTTGAGCTATGAAAAGAAAAACGATGTGTGTGAAGTTATTTGTCTGTGTTTTACAGGGAGATAAAGGAGAGATGGGCATAAAAGGAGAGAAGGTGTGTAATGTTTAGTGTTACACCACAAAAACGATAAGAATATGGAGATGGTTTATTCGTATTTGACTGTTTGGTTTCATGCTCCCACAGGGAGACACTGGACCCTCTGGCAAATCACTTGAGATGAAGGTGAGTCAGATTATTTCTTCCTTTCGATTCTACATCGTTAAAATGAAATCTTTGATCACTGAACATCTTCTCCCTCCTCCTCGACAGGAAATCGAAGTGATGTTTGAAGAGTACGGCATAAGGGTGAGATCTCAGAGTGACGCTGCACAGGTCTTTGGTTTGGGTCGATGGGACCCCGGTTCAACTGTTTACACGATGACTTTTTTACCCAGCTGCCCTTGCTGAAGGCGTTAATCGACAGACTGCTGCAGGATGGAATAGAGGAGTTACTTCGTGTGATCAGCTCCTCCAGGAAAACGACGGAAGACATCGAAACTCACAACTCCAACGTGATCACTGAATACACTGTGCGTATAACCGAAGAATCAAGTGTATGTGACGAGTCCATCAATAATGATCAGTTATACTCAACAGACATTTTACAGTATTTTGGTGTAGTTTGTTGGTTTAGTTCCATAATCCATAAGTCGTATCATAACCCCATGAATTACATGGAGCTGCCCGTGTCGTCTGAACAGAATTCTGTGAAGTTTGAGCTCTCCAGCCCACCACTGTCAGAGTTTGAACCCATCGTGGACTCTGAGCTGGACAGACAGCCTCCAGAGCATCTGTCAGCAGTAAGTAACATCACTTAAATAGAAAAAGGTTTTGTCTGTTATTTCCTCCTAATATTTTATTTTTTTAAGATGCTCTATGCAACTTTTGGATCTGAAAATAATCTAATATATCGTACATCAGATTATTGGTCCATTGTTTGTTCAGGTAATGCCATTTTTTCATTGTATTATTGAATTTGTAGATCAAACTGACTTATGTTGTAAACAAACATATACAATAGCTGTGTGTGCCCGGGAATACGCACACACACCCAAGCAAACTGTAGTGCAGACTGCATGAGAGGATGCTTCTGTGTGAAAGAAGTGTGTTTGTGACAAAAACAAAAATGAATCTGGGAGAAATGTACATTAAATTTAGACAAAAAGTGCTGCCTTAAAATCGACATTTTCTGAAGTATAATGTCATTTATTGATCTTACCCGGTTTGAAGATGCTGTAACAAAAATTCTACAGAACAAATAAGTTGGGTATTCTGACTCCAGTGGCCAGATTTGTCCTCTCCTTTTAAGTCCTGAAGGTTAATTCTGAGATTAAATGTCTTGGAAACACTTTTTGTGGGTTTGTGTGTTGATTTTTTTCTTCTTCTTTTTATTTATTTTGTTTATTTGTCCTAATTTTCTCTCCTCCTGCTGCCACCTCTCTTTACATTTGTTCCCTTCTTGATATGAAGGACTCTCTGAATGTGTCTGCGGAGGGTCCGACTTCATGGGCCCTCAACACGCTGCAGGGAGGAGAGCAGGAGGCTAACACAACAGAGGGCGGATCCGTAGAAATGGAGAAAAAGGAGATAGTGGATGTAGATGTGTCTTCCCTGCATATCAATCTGACTGTGCTCAATTCTACTTTCAATTACACCACGACTCAGGAGGTCAGCATCCTGTGCAGTGAATTTATTATATGAATTTAAAGGTAGTGTTGTTTCATAAGTTTGATCTTTTGTTTTATCTTATCGTTTGTGTATCTCAGACAGTTTCAGAGTTACCAGACCCTGTGGTGAAGACAGTTCTCCTCACTCCGGAGGACTCTCTGAAGAAGACCTCAGGACACAAGAAAAAGAACAGGGAGCGTGGGAAGGTAAAGCTTCCACAGCAGCAGACTGATCCTAGACGATGTGATGTGTAAAAACATTAAATAGAAAATATTCCAGGGTAACATTCTTTAACTTGTGTTGTTATCTTTCTCAGTTGCTCTCATGGTATAAAGGCACATTGTTAAAGGAGCACAGTGGAACTATTGCACGTTTTAGTCCATTAACTGCTAAGAGAAGCCGTATCAAAATGATTAGCACATGAGCACATTTACCTCACAGAGTGTGAGATCAGACCATAAAGAAATAAATGTAGCAAAGTTTGACAGAGCAAAGGGAAACTTAAAGGAGACTGTAGTGGCAGAAAGGTTTGAGTGGATATTTTTACATTTTGCTGCGTCAGATGTTGAAGGGAGTGACTCAGGGTTATTCTAATCATGAATTGGAATTTGTCAAATCCATCCATAATTCCAGGTGTGTTTTCCTGTCTATTCTGAAATGAAGTGAAGATGTTAAATTGTGTGTTGATGAAAGTGAGAAAGTCAACAGTCATGGACTAAAACGTGCAAATCCACTGGTGGAGTCGGATAAATAGGCCTAAACCATTTGGTAACTTTAACACAGAACACTCCTAATCTTAATATAATGGTGTGGAATCAGTTTTTGTAATGAATTAACTACTTTCCCTCTAAATATCTACTTAAACTTATCAACTCATAATTTGGTACTTTATGGTCAACAACTTGGACGCATGAGAAGTCTTTATGTTTTTCTCTCTGACTGTGAACTTCTTAACCAGGGCAAAGGAAATAAAGGACGACATAAGAGGCAGAGACAGCGCCTGGTAAATGTCCTGAAAGGAGCTCAGACCAAACTAAACCCTCAGACTAACAAACATTGCAGCCTGCAGATTTTAAACCGGCAGCATGACGTTTAACAGCTAAAATGACGTTAAATGATACATTAACGTAAATAAACTTGTTTAAATACATTAAAGAGATTTGAGCACTTACAGCTTAGTGTGGCTAATAAAACTAAAAGCATGCATGTCTTAACGTTAAAGGGCTTTGTTTCATCTACTGATAAGAGTTATTATCATTTGGATTAATGGTTTGCTTTAATGCTTTTCATCCAATCAATCATAATAATTTATTATATTCTGTGTTCGTGTTGTTTTGTTTCTAATACCAGTTTTCTTTTATCTGAAGGAAAGTGAGGAGGAGCAGGAGGAAGAGTTTTATAATGGTGAAGAGTACAGCTATGAGTATGAGGTAAGAAGGTCTTGGAGGGTTAAATTTGAAGCGATAACGACGATGCTGTTGTGCGTTATTTTATCGGCTGAATCTGATTAAATCACGATCAAAGTACCTGCAGCATCTCTGGGGACTGAATATCCATCTGAGCCCACACAAAGCAGTGGAACGAGATGATTAATGATACACCCACCACCTGAATCAATTATTAAGAATAAATTAGAGTGTCATTGTTGCCAGCTGCATGTTACAGGTAACTATTAAAACTGATCAAGTTATTGTCAAACTTTGTTTTTTTCCAGCTGGAGGAACTTTCCACAGACGGCCTCAGCGTCAGTCTGAACGTAGCAGAGAACGGACAGGTTGGTCGTTTAGCTTTGCTGTGATTCATTTTTAATAGGAAATACGTTAAATATTTAATCCTATGCAGCTTGAAGTCCCAACATACAAATGTCCCCATGCACTGGATCAAAAACAAAGCATGAAACCTGCTGTTGTCTAGATGAATTTAACAGATGATAACAAAAGTGCTGCCATGTTGACAACATGATGAATATGTAATAACTCTGCTGTTTTCATCTGTGTGTGTAGGATGAACAGCTACTAGCACCGAGTCTTACTCTGTTTGAAACAATGGAGGATGCCTCCACTAGTCCACTCACACACAGAGACTCAGGCACTCAGGTGAAGCTCTTTTTGTCTGATATATTACATATTTAGAATAACAAATTCATGAGTTGATGGGTTTGTTGCATTCAGATGATCTCTGTTTTTCATTATTATCATTTAGAGTGATTTAGCAACTGGAGGTCCGTCATCCGAGACCACAGGTGACCCTGAAAAGGTAAAGGAGCATTTAACTGTAGGCACTGAATGAAAAGCTCACATAGAATTGGATTCATTGCAGTCCTTTTACATTTGAAGCAGCATTTGCAGCTGTTCTTGTTTTTTCCATGATTAGGAGGATTGGTCACTGCCCACGCCTCCCATCACGACAGAAGAAGCAGACGAGGTACAGCTCCGATTTGCCCTCTTTGTCTAAATGATCCTGAAGATCTCTTGCATGCCTCAGAATGTAAAGCTCTTGTATTAACATTTATAATAGTGCCTGAGACTGATGGACAGTTCTAAGCATGTGGCACGTGGGTTCAAAACCTTTTCTCTGTCCTCTGAAAATTTCACCAGTGCAAAAACAAACAAACACGGGAATCAACTTCCCTAAACTTAGTATGAAGTTTTACCATAAATCAACATTACCAAAGCATGAGATCGGACAGCATTTTGGCCAGCATGCTTTGAGCATGATTTGTGTAAAGCTTGGCTGAATGGGAATGAGTCACACTCTTCAGTAAAGTGATTCCCCAGAGTTACTGATAATACTTTCTCTCTCTCTGTCGTTTTTTTTTTTTAAACAGGACATCTCTTAATTGCTGAGAGACTGTGACTATATAATTGTAAGCGTTCATAAGAAAACCACATGGGAAGTGTGTATAAACTGAAGTGTATTGCTGGTGAGGAGCAAGCTGAGCCTGACCATCGTTTCATGAGGGGGAGCTTCTTATCACACAGGCGTCTAAAGCCACACCCATCCCAAAATTCACATCTCCTATCAGGGCTTTTATTGTGAGTAGATCACCGTAGAAATGTTAACATATGAGAAGTGTATCCTCATGTGCAGGCCATTGCAATTTCAGCCCCAAATCCTAATTTATTTATTAAGAAATACATTTTCATGTCACGCATATTACATAAGACAAACCCAGACATGTGTCAACAATTGAAATCGTTGTGTGTCAAGTTGTACTGAAATTTTTATTTATTGAAACATGGAAAAAATGCTGTCTTTTATTTCATAAGGTAGATTTGAACACCGATGATATGATTCAGAATATACTGTTATTCAGACCGTAATCAGTCAGATCACTCTTTTCGCTGGTGAAATTTTTCAGTTATTACATTGTGCTGTCTGAGTTTAACCTCTCTGTGCATGTATCCTTCATTAAAAATGTTCAAATGACACACTTACAAAGTCCATGTGTCTTTTTTTCACACATTTGGGCTACGATACAAATCATATCACACACACATAAACATATATATACACACACATAAACAAGACTATTTATTTACTGGAAGCATCGCCAAGTTGCTCATGAAGTTTTGGGGACTTGACAGGTGACTCCATTACACACCAGGGTGAAGAGATATGTCCTCTGGCCTGACTCCATGGTAAGTTGTTGCTTGTTTTATAGGAAATAAGTAATCAGTTAATCAGTGGAAATATGAAAACATTTCTTGTTGTAGGTGTTTATGCCAGGTGCCCCAGGTCGAAGAAATCGGCACAAGGAGGCGCAAAAAGTAAACAAACTTGTCTTTGACCACATATTGGACAAGTGGAGGTTTAAATATAGAGACACTGTCAACCACCGATGACATTTGCCTCCTCTTCGTTTTAATTTTAGCACTCGTTCTCTGGAGCCCAAGGATATCACAGTAGGACCGTAAGTCAACATTATAGATAATCGTCACAATTCATCAAATATAAAATACATGCATCATAAATGTTGGTTTTTTTTGTAGAAGGAGCAAGAAAACTCGTGGCTTGGAGCCCAAACCAGGAGTGAGAGGAGAGAAGGGAGAGGACAGAGATACAGCAAGATGGACGCAGAGGTGCAGGGTGGAGACGAAGATGTGGAGGGGTGGGAAGAAGAGAAGGAGGTGGAGATGGAGGAAAATACACAAACAGGCTCTGATCCAGTCAACTATGAGGAGGAGGAGGTGGAGGAGGAGCAGAGTGGAGATGACGCCTGGGAGACAGAGGAGGACGTGGATAGAGAGAGGGGGGGGGAGAAAGACCTGGAGCAGGAGAGAGAAAGGGAGAGAATGGAGATGGAGAGAGAGAGAATGGAGCTGGAGAAAGAGAAGGAGGCAGAGATGGAGATTGAGCAAGAAATGACGGAGATGGAGGAGGAGACGGAGACAGAGGAGACAGAGAGAGAGGAGACGGAGAGAGAGGGGACAGAGCACGAGGAGGAGAGAGACTTTGAGAGGGAGAGGGAGGAATGGGAGAGGCAGAGATTGGAGATGGAGAGGGAAAGAGGGGGAGTTTATGAGGAGGAAACCGAAAGGCCATATCCTTATCCTCCAGAGTATTTTTATCTAAAGGTAAGAGACAGGACGGACGTATCAAAACTCAAACTCTCCGCTCAATGTTATCTTGTAAAACTTGCATATATTTCTCGTATAACAGGGACAACAGGGCGAGAATGGACAACGAGGACCAAAGGTGACTACAGCCGTACATCTTCAGAAGAAAATACAATGGAAGAACTCGCTCATCTTCCCTTGATTTATCTCCTTAAAGTCGAAACTCACTGAGTCATACATGTTCAGATGATACAGTAAGGATGACAGTCACCACATGAACTGTGTCAGCAGTGCATAAAAATATCACTGCCGCTCTCCCCGCCTACCCACAGTGCATCAGTGAGTGACATCACAGCTCTGGGCCAACTTCTCCAATGTCTGGGCTGTCAGTAAAGCCGGCTGGATGTCCTGATGTGTGTCCCCCCGCCCCGTTCTGTTTGTCCATGACAGACAGAGACTGTAGATTAAAGCAGACATCAATTATTCCACTTCTTAGTCTGCCACAATCTGACGATCTATTTAGTAGTTGTACTATGGTGTGTCTTAAATTGTCTCTTTTGACTCCTGCTCTGTTTGTCCACCTTCATCAGGGAGAAATTGGTGAAAAGGGACAAAAGGTAAATTCAGTTTGTCCACAAGCAGCAAGAAAGAAAGACAGAAAGAATGTAACGTACTACTGTGTGTGCAGACATGCTTATATGTGTGTGTGTGTGTGTGTGTGTGTGTGTAGGGGGAGCCAGGTATCGGACACAGAGGGCCAGTAGGCCAGGCTGGACCTCCGGGACAAAAGGTGACGTTTCCCTCCGTCCTCAGCATCAGTCAGTTAATCACCCTCGGGTGAACGCATCATTCATGTTTTTCAATCACTTTTACTTTGATTGACTTCGTTTCTCATTTCAGTTTTAATTCTGAGATTTTAATTGCCTCAGTGACTCACTCACCCTTTTAAATTAGTATGAACTTCATAGAAGGACCTGTTCCTGAAAAAATACCAAGAAAATGAACAATGATGTTACACAGAAAGGTGTGTCTGTTCATCTGTCCACCCATCCTCTGTCTCTCTCCTGTCTCCATCCTCCTTTCTTCAGGGCGAACCGGGTGAATCAGGCCCACCGGGTGCACAGGGTATCCAGGGTATTCACGGTAACGCAGGTATCCAAGGCTCCACCGGTTTAAGGGGTTCTCCAGGTGAACCAGGAGTGGCCGGTAGAGAGGTGAATCCTGATTTATTACTGTCTCAGTGTCACTCCCCTGATATAAGCTAACATGTTGTACGTGTTCCTGCAGGGTGATCGGGGCAAACGGGGCAAAAATGGATCACCTGGAGCTTCTGGACCTCAAGGGGGACAAGGACCAAAGGTAAACAAATACAAGTTTCTAAATTTGATCTTTATCGTACGTGTCTGATCCTAGAAACTTAACTTGAATTTAAACTGTAGAGGATAAAACGGCTCTGACACATAATCTGATGCAATGTTTTTCATTTAACTTTTAATCTGGAAGTCAACTTTTTATTGTAATAAAGGGTCTTCCTGGTGTGCCTGGAGTGAAAGGAGAAAAGGTACATGTAATATACCCCTGGTATTACCCCATCCATCTATGTTCATGTATCATGTGTCATCATCATTAGTGTGTTTTGTTCATGATTACTCGACGATGGTTTTCTTCTTCCTCAGGGTGACAGTCTTCCTGGTGAGCCCGGTGCCAGAGGATTGTCTGGTTTCCCAGGCAGAAGGGTGAGCTCCGTTTGTACTTTATCTACGATGAACAAACGACATTGTGACCAGAAATTAGAACAGCTGCAAAGTTTTATGTCTTTTATCGCACTGAAAAAGAAAATCAACACCCAACTTTACCTGGCGCTGAGAATGGACTTTAAACTACCTAACAACATCTAAAATTATAATCTCTCTCCGTTTCCTGTTTATTTGTCACCTCAGATGACAGATATTATAAACAAATAATATCTATATAATTAAATCCAGTATCTTCAATAATGTATATCGGAGTATATAAACAGAGAATCTGTAATATTTGATATTTATTTTTTTATTTAATTTATTTTTATTCTTTTCCAGGGTGAAATGGGCGTTCCAGGTGTTAAAGGAGCTGCTGGGCATCTGGTATGTGACTCACAGCCATCTCAAAGATATCCATCTCATGATGAAATTTCATGTAGACGTTCCACTCATGTACGTCTTATTTGATTTGAACTCTTTTACCAGGGGGCAAAAGGTCTGCGTGGCAACAAAGGTGGAAAGGTGAGACTAGGATTCTTTCAACATGATTGTAAGTCACACACGAGACCTCGATGATCTCGGGATTTGATGAATATCCTCTCTTTCCCTGCCCCAAATATTCAATCGGAATGTTCAATCTGGTCACTAAAAAAGAGCGTGACTGTTGGTGTTGTTTGCGTACATGTTTGCGTATACAGTAACGGAGAAAGTTTGAGTACAACAGCCAAGATTGACATCTGAATGTTGACACATTCACACAGAGACCTTGTTTATTTTCTGAGATAGAAATCTCCCATTCGTTTTGAAGTGTCATTGAGTCCAGCTTTTGAAAGGAGTGATGTCACTTCTCAGTCAAAGTGCCTTCAAAGTGCCACAGCAAACATCACCATTGAAGCTTGTCCATTCAAGGCGCACTGATTCATGCCTCATTTTATGGTCTGAAGCTCTTTAATGTAGACTTAATGTTGTAATGATGAATCAGGAAAATTGAATTGTTAAGTCACATAATTTCATAAAATGTTGTCAACCTTTCCCTGTCGAGGTATTTTTGTCGACAGCTGGAGTTGTGTTTGTATTGAACAGCATCTGTCTTTCCAGGGTGACCGTGGATTACCTGGTGTCAGAGGAGAAAGGGTGAGATGATTTTCATCTTCCTCAGAAGATGAAGGATTGATATCTATATATAAATTATATATTGATGGACAGAGAACAGTTGACTTTCACTTTTTGTGTCTTATTCAAGAATAGATATGAACATCATTAATTGATGTGAAGGTGGTTCATTGATCTACTCAAAAAATATGCATATTTAGCACAAATGAAATGCTTTGTATTGATGACTTGTTCAGGGGAGTACGCTTCAAATCCAAGGACCACGAGGATTCAAAGGAGCTAAAGGGGAGGCGGTAAGTTCCTCTAAACTCTTTATTTTGGTTCTTCTCCATGAAATTAATGCTTGAAAAGTAACATCAGGAAAGTACTGTACAGTATTTGATATTTGTTTTATTTCAGGGAGAGCGAGGACTGCCAGGCTTTGATGGAGATAAAGGTGAAAAGGGCGAGGACGGCCCACCTGGATACAAGGTAACCGCTTCACATCTCCACGTTTGAAAAAGACAGATAATGCAGTCTGCATCGATTTAAATCTGCATGATGTGGGATTGGATCATACACGGGCTAACATTATCATCAGACTGTGAGGATGACTTCGCTCGGAGAAAAGGATGAAGGTTGTTTTTACTTCAAAGGGCCTAAAGGGTGAAGCGGGCACCAAGGGAGCCATGGGACGATTTGGAGCCAGAGGACCAGTAGGACAAAAGGTGATAACAAGTGTCTTAAACAGAACCACCTACCAGACTTTCATTCTTTTTTATCAACTTGTCTGCTTCTTCTTCATCTACAGGGAGATCCGGGGGAGCCGGGTCTCAATGGAGAAAAGGTACAGAGTAGATATGTTTATAAATAAATTCTGAGGTTCTGAGTTCACTGGGGGAATAATGGAAAACTGTAAACAATGTCTTTTAAGGGTCGCAATGGAGACCATGGATCAGATGCTGAGAAAGGAGACAAAGGAGACATAGGACTACAAGGGCAGAAGGGTGAACAGGTAGAGTTACAACAAAGTGTACTAGAATGTCATCTTACTAATTTTCATTTTATTATTTATTTTAGAGTCATCCTTGAGTTGTTGTTTTTTCCCCCATTTTTATTAGTTGTTTTTGTTTGTTTGTTGTTGTTTTTCCACAGGGCGATCCAGGAGAGCCAGGTTTACCAGGAGACAAAGGGGAGACAGGAGAGAAGGTGAGGACCATGTTTCACAGATTATGACTCCATTGTTACTCTATTGTTATTTAAGTTTAGGTAGGCGTGTTATAAAGTGGTACTGGGTTTTTACAGGGGTTCAGAGGCTTACCGGGACGTATAGGGACCTCGGGACTGGATGGAGAAAAGGTTAGATCTGGATTTGATTTTTAATAGCCCAAAGCAGATGTTCATCCAACAGTGTAACAGGATACACTCACTGATCTGCGTGGTCCCTTTGTATGACAGGGTGATATGGGGTTACCTGGAACCTCAGGCGTACCAGGACTAAACGGGCTCACTGGCCGCAAGGTACACACACACACACACACACACACACACACACACCTCTATTTCTGTTACCAAACACACAGCCATAATTTTTCACTTCATTTGTAATGTTTTGATATAATTTTAGGGTGAAAAGGGAGTAGGCGGAGTCAATGGTGCTGACGGGAACACAGGGGAGAAAGGAGAAAAGGTAGGATAACCACTTTCACTTTAACACTTATAAAGGTGTTGGTCGTTATTTAATTGATTTCAAGATTTTACGTTATATAAAAGAACAGCAAGAACTTTGATAAGATTTTCTGCACCCATGTGACCCCCTGGTTGTTCTCTTACATTACTCACGTTCGCAGGGCACAGCGGGGTTCCCCGGCTTTCCAGGGTTCAAGGGGTCAGCAGGCAGTCCAGGCAGAGATGGAGATGATGGGCCGCCTGGACCTCCTGGGCCCCAGGGAGATTCAGGTCCTAAGGTACGACACATTAACTATATGCCTGTCGTGCAACAAATTAAATCAGGAAAATCCACTGAGTCACCACACTGCTGGGTTTCTGTTCAATCCAATTCAAGCTCCCTCATTTACACACATTAGGAGGACCGAATATTTAAAAGCTCCTCTTATTATAATGCAGTGCATTAGACCGTAATGGTAATATTATGTGGTGACACTTCCGTGACACGATTTTCAGTTATTAAGAGAATTATGAGAAGCCACAGCTGCTCTGGGCTCCCATCGCTGAGAAATTAGAGAATATATCACAATCTGAAATAGAGTTTAGGACAGCGATTAGCAATCCTCATTAACTCTGGATTAAAAAGAAAAGTCATCGTTTAGCCACTCTTTTAGTTACTTAGTATAGCAGCATGGGTCCATTACGTTTTTAAGAAATATACAGGAACCGTCATAGTTTTATTCCAAAAGTCATATTAAAGGGTCAGGTTGTGTTTTTTGTTTTTTTTTGTTATTCTCACACACGTAAGTCTTCTACATTGTCAAAGCTGTTTTTTTTACACTTCAATGCATGGCACTGTTTTCAAATTGATCCCTAGATTAATATGAAAACAGTGGAATCTGTACAGTACGTCCTCTTTAGAGAGAGAGTTGGGAATTTTACACACACACTCAGATTTGCCCCATCAGCTACTCTAAGTTTTACGCATGAACTCCGTCCCTTCACGTGGAGCACGCTGCGTCAAGGAATGCAAACAAGGCGATAACAGCGATGTCCCAAAACTAAAAAAGGATGCACAACAGCACACTCGGACAGAAATGTTTTATCTGCCATTTTTCTCAGCCCTCTTGTTCCCTAAATGGAGGAGCGACTTTATTTCGGCTGATCTGTGTTCCAGTGCCATATTGATTTGCCCGGCAACTGAAAGGGGCGAACGAATCTGGCACCAGAGCACCGTGGGGATGAAACAACATGAGTGATGTACATGTATGTGTATAAATTGTTGCCTGTAAGAGAAAAAGAATATAAAAAGTTACAGAACAGAGACTGAGCTTGATTACACTCCTCGTCATGTCTGTGTGTGAGTGCAGCTCAGAGAGACAGGCAGCATGTACATCCAAGACATGGCCTTAATTAACACACACTTCCGCACACATACACACAGACAAAGCTATTTCTGTCTGCAGCTTTCAAGTAATATCTCACTCAATTAGCTCCTTTCAGCTACCATTACGGGACACCCAGTGTGGACAGGGAGAGGCTGGGGACCTCTAATGAGGATATTCCAAGGACAGACCTCTAGTTGGACATCCAGCTGAAGGAGCAGGGCTGAGGAGACGTCACACAAACGTCCACTGTTTGAATATGTCAGAGCTCATACGTTTGTTTTCTGCATGTGCTCGAACAGGGAGACAGGGGCCGAAGGGGCAGATCGAAGCCTTGTGTGAGGGGAGCACCTGGGACTCCTGGGAAAAGAGGAAGCAATGTGAGACTCACACACACAAACACACACACATACAAGAGTGCTACTGGTTTCTTCAGATCTATGAAATCTGCAAACAAATATGATTATCATCATTCTTACAAATGTGTCATCAGTAAATGTTCTTCTCCCAAAGGGAATAACAGGGATTGAAGGAGTGAAGGGAGACAAGGGAGAGCCCGGACTGTCGGTGTGTCTGTAACACAAACACACACAATCAGACGTACAAAGTCATGCAAACGAAATACTGAATTGGCACAGACGTGTGAATGAAGCATATTTTGACTGGGTCGTCTTTCTCTGCATCAAGGCTGAAGACGTGAAGGAGCTCGTCACACAAGAGGTGGCCGTAAAGTGTGGTACGTGTGCGTCTGTGCGTGTGTGTCAGTGTGTTGTAACGCTCTCGTGGCAGCATCGCGGCACCCGTGTGTGTCGTGCCATCTGTTCTGTTCTCTCAGAGGAACACACACCATGGTGCCAGCCACAGTGGAGCCATTCACAAACACCAGACTTCGTCCACTCGACTTAAAATGATAATCCTGCTTTGTGAACAATATTCACGGAATGTCTCAATACGAAATCATTTTGTTATCATTTGTATCGTGAATATTCCCCAGCACAGTCTTTCTCAGTTGTTTTATAGAAAATGGAGTTGTATGTCTATGAATGTGTGCTCCTCTTTGTGTGTGTGTGTGTGTGTGTGTGTGTCGTCACAGGAGTGGATTTTAAGGTCATGATCAAATCTGTGGATCCAGACAGTGACACCACGAACACTGAGAACAAAAAGGAGCCAGAAGATGTAGTAATATCTCTCACTCGTGACTTTTCTGAAGAAGGGATGGGAGAAGAAGGTGAAGAGGAGGAGGAGTTACAATACATAACCAGGGTGCCAAAAATACATCCACCTGCCCCTGTGGTGCTCACAGAAGAAAGGATGATGTCAAATGCCACTGGTAATCATCCTTGGGATCCTTTATCTGCAAAATGTCACAAATAGCTTATTAGACTATGGATAACATATGGATAACATACGGATAACATATGGATAACATATGGATAACATGTGGATAACATATGGATAACATTTGGATAACATATGGATAACATACGGATAACATATGGATAACATATGGATAACATTTGGATAACATATGGATAACATGTGGATAACATATGGATAACATTTGGATAATATATGGATAACATTTGCATAACATATGGATAACATGTGGATAACATATGGATAACATACGGATAACATATGGATAACATTTGCATAACATATGGATAACATGTGGATAACATGGATAACATACGGATAACATTTGCATAACATATGGATAACATGTGGATAACATGGATAACATACGGATAACATTTGCATAACATA
>OMNV01012594.1:0-19704 GCA_900303265.1 Brotula barbata
TGTGGTGCTCACAGAAGAAAGGATGATGTCAAATGCCACTGGTAATCATCCTTGGGATCCTTTATCTGCAAAATGTCACAAATAGCTTATTAGACTATGGATAACATATGGATAACATACGGATAACATATGGATAACATATGGATAACATGTGGATAACATATGGATAACATTTGGATAACATATGGATAACATACGGATAACATGTGGATAACATATGGATAACATTTGGATAACATACGGATAACATATGGATAACATGTGGATAACATACGGATAACATGTGGATAACATATGGATAACATTTGGATAACATATGGATAACATTTGCATAACATATGGATAACATGTGGATAACATATGGATAACATACGGATAACATATGGATAACATTTTAAGAGTGTGTTGAACGGTGAGTGACACGAGTTCTCAAGATGCTCGGTGTCTAACTCCGCGAAACCGTGTAGATTGAAAGGATGCAGAAAGTGAAAGCCAGGGTCAGAATGTACCAGAAAATGTCAAAAGGCTCATTAGCCCCGTCAGCTCCCTGCATTCCAATTTATTGTAATTAATGCTTTTTGCTCCCGGTAAGAATTTATCAGGAAATTTATCAAAGAGCGTTTCCGTCATTGCCTACCGTCAATGTCAGCATGCTTATTTATAAGTCGCAATTACGAGGACACATTTACACAATTCATATTTTAATAGCTCAGGTTTTACACACGAATTCTGACCTTTCAATTGGGACTTAATTGGAATTAATTAAGTTGGAAAGTCTACAATGTGTCCAGCAGCTGCCAGATAGCATTTTATATGAAGTTTAGCTCATAATTTGAATCCATGAATGTGTTGCGTTATAACACAGTGGAACGTGTTCGGGTCGTGTTCTTGGAGTTTGAAATGCCTTCGTTTATTCCTTCTTCTTCTGCTTCTCAGCGTCGCAGCATGGAAAGAGCGTGGGGTTGCGAGGGAGGAGGAAGAGGAGAGTTTTTGGAGTAAACACTGCAGGTGAGTGCTTCTCTTCTCTTGTTTTCTCTCCTCTCCTCTTCTTCTCTTCATCCTAACGTGTCTTTTTTGCCTCTCGTTCCACTCCACGTTCAGTCTCCGTGCCTGACCGCTGCCATGAGCCCCTGTCAGAGGGAACCTGTTCGGACTACGTTCTGCTGTGGTACTTCCACCACCGCTCCGGGGAGTGCAGGCCCTTTGTGTACGGGGGATGTGGCGGCAACCAAAACCGCTTCGCCTCAAGACAGGAATGCCAGAGTTGGTGTGTGAAGGAGAGGAGAGGTAGGGAACCAATCAGGTCTCAAATGAATCATACCGTATAATTTACAAGAAATATTACAACCATGCTACGACAACAATAATCATTAAAACACCATCATGATGATAAATCACACGCTTACACGTCCACAGGCACCGAACCCTGGAGATGAGGCCATCAGCCGTCAGACAGGATGCTCATCACTGTACAGGACTGTGTAAAATGTTGTTACTCCGTGGATTCTGTCCTTTTTATTTATATATTTTAACAGCCGATAATGTGCCTATGATCTGCTGTATCCAAAGTCAAAATGTGAACGTTAACTAAACATCTAAACTGATCGTTATTGCCACTCCCAAACAGGGACAGTCTATATATATACAGTATATCTATACATACAGTGTGTAGCCTTCCATGCTGACATTGACAAATAAGAAGCGAGTAACTGATTGCCTGCTGCCATCTTCAACAGTACATATGTTGATGTGGCAGGGGGTATTATAGGTCAGGCTGTGAGCCAGATGAGGGCCAATGGGGGCCCAGTGAGGGAGATCACGGAGGGACTGTTTCATCAGACTGACACAGCAGTAGCAGGGCATTCCTGCGTGGGCGTTTGGGTGGAGGCAGCACGTATTGTTACTGGAGATATTCCCTATTTCAAACAGAAATTCCCTTCACACGCAATCCCGCATGGGTTCCTCCTGCACAATAGTCACGATTTTGCACTTTAATGCACACCCACGCCGGAAGACACCACATCAGTCTTAAAGAGAGTCACACAGTCTGCGGTAATGTGCCAGTCACATTACTGAGCATCAGCAAGTTCCTCTCCAAAGCTGATATCTTCCCTGAGGCGTCGATCGTAAACAGACATCAGACCACGCTGACATATTACTCACACACAATATGACATCAAGATTATACTCAGGTGGTAAACTTACACAGACGGTTTTTGATTGACTCAGTAACTGTTCACACTTCAGCAGAGCAGCAGGACTTAAGGGGACCAGCGCACATCCTGTTTCAAAGGAGTCATAGAACAATAATCCACCAAATCCAGTTTGATGAGGATTCACTTTTGCCTCTGCGTCTGAAGCGGAGCACAATTAATTCCATTTTCAGGGATCAATTGCAGAGCGGAGGGACGTGTGGGAGGACGTTTCATCACAGAGAGTGTCATGGACTGTGATTACTCCAGTGGTGAGGGCTCACAGTCCTGTTAAACCCACAACGAGAGCTCTCATTATTGCTTGGTCCAACACCTTCTCCATCCACTAATATCATCACATCAGCCGTGTGTTGAACGAAGTCTAGCTAATCCAAGTCTTAATTAGAAAGACGGCTCGAGAGATAACAGCCAACTTTAGGAGCCAAACTGAGATAAAACTTATAAATAACAAACACACACACAGCATCCGTGGTACCAACCCTGCATCTAATCGATATCCCTCCATTTAGAACGTGTAAAAATAACATAATCTTGTTTATTTTGAAAGTGCAAATCTTAAAATCAAGATAAAAAAAACATTCATTTGTACCGAAGGCTTTGTTGGTAAGAACACTGCTAGATTTGGATATTTGTAAATAGTTTGCTCCATATGTAAATGACCCATTCCAAAATAACACTGTCTTTTTTTAAAGCCTTTCTTATCAAGTCTGAGATGTTTTAATGAGTCTGTGTGTGCGTCTTTGATAAGACAATAATCAATAATGAAAATGACACTGGATACTTGTTGCATATTTAATCACACCAATGCATCACAGCCAATGGAACGGTCACGGGAATGACGTCATTGCTGGCGTAAGGCAGCAGTTTGATGGCTCCTACTAAAAGATTGCCGCTGAATGGACGCACGGAACAGAGCAGAACGCAGAGGCTCCGCACCGGTCCGGACTTCACCTGAGAGGGACTCGGCGTGGTTTGACTTTTTTTTCTGTGTACGGGTGCCCGCAGGCTGCCCGCTCTTATTGTTTACTTTATCACAGGACACAAGTGGTGAGTTTAAAGTGTTTGCTTGCATTTTGTCTTGGTTACTTCACAGATTAAGAGACTATAAAGTTGTTCTGCACGGTGCAAAGTAGACATTAAATCTCACATCAATTAATCTGAAACAGATTATTGTTATTATTATTATTTTTAGTATTGTTCGTTTCCGATGAAGATAATGGCTGTGTGATGTAAAAATGTCATTTGTTGTCTTTGTCCCCGTGTGCCGGTCCAGAGGACACAGCATGCTGTCCTCCCTGAAGACCCTGCTGCTGCTCTCGGTCCTGTGCACGCCGACCTCCAGCCTGTGCCTCCGTCTGTACCGGACCGGCTCCGACCTCCTCTGCGACAACGATCCGATGGAGGTCGTGGTGCGTAGTGGCGAGGAGGACGCGCCGGTCCCCTCCCTAGTGGACGGCTGGGGGTCCCTCCTGCAGTCTGGGGAGTATCTCTCCTCATCCGCCGAGTCTAGCCGGGAAAAAAGGACTTCAAGTCCCCCAAACTACCGCTTCATGAGCCGGACCAAGCTCAGGGGCCAGATGGTCCGCAACAGCAGCAAAGGGGACCGGAGGAGCCGCTTGACGCTGTCCCTGGACGTCCCGACCAACATCATGAACGTCCTCTTCGACGTGGCCAAGGCCAAAAACCTGCGCGCCAAGGCGGCGGAGAACGCGCGTCTGCTGGCTCAGATTGGACGGAGGAAGTGACCGCGGACACACAGACACACAGACAACAGACAGACAGACAGACAGACAGACAGACATGTTTCTGTTCCTGCACTCGGTACCCAAAGTGTTGACATTTATTTACTGCTCATTTGAAGGTAACGTTCCCGTGTCTTTTTGAGGTTAGACCACCAAGACTCCTCCAGACCAGCTGCTCTCATAAAGGCTCCAAAAAGTGCAGAGGAATAAAATAAGGAGTAATAATGAAAGTTTCCTTCTTAGGATTATTAGCCTGAATCTTACCGATGATGATGTCAGCCTGTGAATGGAGCTTCATTTGATATTATTATTCAGTTTATTTTTTTTAATGAGTACTGTATTGACGTTCTTCTTTGAAAATTTCCAGACCAAGTCATGATTTTAGATTCTAGGTTTCAGCCGTCAGCACTTTATGAAGAAGTGTCGATATCTTCAATAGCAGCTTAACTTGGTTTAATTCCACTTATAATTTCAATCATGAAATACTTTCACCCTTTAGCACATCATTTTGACAGTATTTTTATTAAGAAAAAATACATCTAAGAGTCAGAGTGGAGCTTCTATTTATTCAGTGAGATGGATATTGGATTCAGAACTGTAGCCCTCCAATTTAAAAAAGAGAAAAATGTAACCCGTAGAGCCAAAATGTACCCTGCAAACAACCACTTAAAATGGAGAAGTCATTTAATCTCCAAACTCTTTTTGTCTTTTTCTTCCAATGCAAAGCAACATTTTGAAACCTTTGAAATAAAGGTTTTGTCTCCCACGTCTCATAATAATCATGTATGTATATATTGGATATGATGACTTTTTTTATCATCTTCAGGGTGGTAAATTTTTTTTTCTTCTTATTTTGTCACTATCAGCTTTGTGAGTTTCACTATTTGATTTTTGGAAGCTTATAACACAAAATTCTAATATGAAACCCTCAGAGCAGACACAAGTTCATGAAGAGTAGCAAAATGAAAATGCATGGGGATGTATGTGCACATCAGATGTCTGTTATTTTTATACTCAAGATAAAGGATTATTTTTCCTCAAATAAAGCAGATGTAACTAAGCTCTTTTGTCTCTCTGTATTTTGTGCACTGTCACGGCCAAATTACCAAGTTCAAAATCACTTTGTCCTCCTATATGATTCAACGTGTATGTTGCATTCTCATACCAAAATACAATATTGTTTCCTGAAACGACTTTATCAGTGTTATTTGTAGATAGTTACAGGGATTTAACGTGTATCTGTTTTATTATTATTACTTTTTAGAAATAAAAAATGGGAAATTACCAACATTCATCAGTCAAATCCATAAAAAAGGTATTTTCAATCGCTGTCGTTTTGGCGACATCTTGTGGACATAGGTGTAAACTACAACTAAACAGTGATCAGCGCTACAGGTGTGCTGTCCTCTCTGTAGGTTGAGTTTTCATTTAGGATGTATCCTGGGGATCACATCCCCTATAAAGAGAATTTTGCAAAAAATTAAAAATTCAATATGTTGGGAAAAGTAGGAATTACTATAATGGATTTTAGGGTCATTTAAATCAAAACTACTCTTGAAGGGTTTAATGACTTTTCTGTGTACGTTCAAATATTAATGGGTGCTAACGTTAAAATTTCATCGTAACCTTGAATTAATTTGAAACCCTTTCAGTAACCCCGAGCTCTTTGAGTGTGCTTTCATAGATTATGTGTTTTCGTTCGATGTAATTTCAAGATATAATATAAAATCATATAATAAGGGTGACTGGGACGCGCCCTCTGCTGGTCATAGAGTGAAACACGAGTGACGTATTTCCCGTTGACGTGGACGTTCTCAGAGGAAGAGAGCTGCTGTCCGGCTACGTGGAATTAGCTTCTCTTATGACCGAGTCTGAGAGCATCGTTTGCCCTCATTCGTCTGCAATCTGCCACAATGATTAAAAAGTTCGATAAGAAGGACGAGGAGTCTGGTAAGATGGTAGAGTTGTTATGGTTTCAAATGGCAGAAGTAACTACACAGACAAGTTCGCTTTGAGCTAACACGGTGATAGCCCTCTCGCTAGCTAGCTAGCTGTTAGCTGTCGGCGTTGTTGGGTTAATTTGTATATTTATTTTGGACATGAGATGCTTTGCAATGGCATTTAATGTTGTAAACGTTGTATCTGCTGGCACAAGTACGACCACCGAGTTTGTTTGGCGTTATCTGTGTAACGTACTGTTGCTGCTAGCTGCTATTTCTGTATCATCTGATCTCGTCTTTCTCACCTGGTCGTCATTGTAATTATGAAGTAACAGAAGTCTGATTTTACTGTTGTGGCATTTAGGAAGCGGCTCGAATCCCTTTCAGCACCTGGAGAAGAGTGCAGTGTTACAGGAGGTAAAGTCTGCACCTGAAATAGCATTACCTATGTGTTGAACTTAAGTAGACGCCGTATCAATCACCACAGTTATTAAATGTCCGCCCTGTTCGTCCTAGGCACGCATCTTCAATGAGACCCCCATCAACCCAAGAAGATGTCTACACATTCTCACCAAGATTATCTACCTCCTCAACCAGGTAAAAGGATGTCAGTGACAAGTGTCCATGTTGTGTTGGTGTGTCATGTTGTCCATACAATAACAATATTGTCAACGTAGGGGGAGCATTTTGGGACCACCGAGGCCACAGAGGCCTTCTTTGCAATGACCAGGCTTTTTCAATCCAATGATGTAAGATATTCTTCATTCCTTTGTTTTTTATACAACAAATATATGTCAACTGGTTGTTTTTGGGTCAGTCCACACAATGTCAAAAGTTTGCTCATTTTGTCTCCTCAGCAAACCTTAAGGAGGATGTGCTATCTCACCATCAAAGAGATGGCCAACATCTCAGAGGATGTCATCATTGTCACTAGCAGGTTAGTGGCTCGATATGAGTTGTTTTTAAGTATCACATGTAACACGTATGTATATACTTCTCTGTGTTATTTATGTAACAGATATGCTCAATTTCTTCTGAGGATACTGTTTGTTTTGTTGTTATTATAGCTTGACCAAAGATATGACCGGGAAGGAAGATGTGTACAGAGGACCTGCTATCAGAGCCCTGTGCAGGATTACAGACGTGAGCATGGCTTGTCTGTCTTTCTGTCTGTCTGCCAGACCAATTTCAAGTTTGTAAGTAAGAAACTGAAATACTTTTTGTAATGTTGTCCCCACAGACCACCATGCTGCAGGCCATTGAAAGGTACATGAAGCAAGCTATTGTTGACAAGGTGCCTAGTGTGTCCAGTTCAGCTCTGGTATCGTCACTGGTAAGACATGGGACAGTCCGGTTTCACAGATTTTTACTTGAATTTGAAGTTTGACTACTATGTGTTATATAACATAAGCACATCATTGTGTTTGTGTTGTTTTTGTGTTACTCTAGAATTAAAATGGAATTATACAAATGTGTCTAATGCTACATCATATTTTTTCTTTTTTGTATTCAGCACATGGTGAAAATGAGCTATGATGTGGTAAAGCGATGGGTGAATGAAGCCCAGGAGGCTGCGTCCAGTGATAACATCATGGTCCAGGTAGGTGAGACAAACACACACACACACATTAATGCCTGTTTTTTGTTTTTTTTGGGGGATAATAGCTACACAGACATGAATCATAAATACAGAATGCTTGCGCGTTACAATTAATTCATCTATGTATTCCAAACTATGTAATACACTGACAAATATAGAGATATATTATTCTAAACTTATGTGTAGACATTTTGTTTTGAGTGGGTCAGTGGTCCACTAGTATGTGCACAAATCAGTGTGTGTGTTTTGTCTTCCAGTACCATGCTCTGGGGCTGTTGTATCACCTCAGAAAGAATGACCGTCTTGCCGTGACCAAGATGCTCAACAAGTTCACCAAGTCTGGTCTCAAATCTCCCTTTGCCTACTGCATGCTGATCCGGATCGCCAGCAAACTGCTGGATGAGACTGAGGGAGGGTAGGTAGACCTCTACTATTGTATTGAAATTAAAGAGACAAGTGTGTGTACTTGCATGGTGCAGGTTTATAGTGTTGCAGTCCTTTATAATGTTACTGTGTATGAATAATTTCATGGCAAACCCACAGGTTGGTTTTAAATAATGTTTGAAGAAAGACGCCGGACATGATGTATATTGTTTGATGTTTAGGTATTTCACAGTTCTGCATTTATCTGTATATTTACAGTCACGACAGCCCCTTGTTTGACTTCATTGAGAGCTGCCTGAGGAATAAGAATGAGATGGTGGTGTACGAGGCTGCTTCTGCCATCGTCCATATGCCAAACTGTACTGCAAGGGAGCTGGCCCCAGCCGTGTCTGGTCAGTATTTACCTTACTCAGTCATCCACCATTCAAGTTTTTTGACTTAAGTTATCAGCCATATTTGTTCAAAACAAAGTGCCATCCTGACAGATGTATGTTTTTGATTTAATGATCTCTGATATTGACTCTGTGAATTTGTGTGTTTGTGCAGTGCTGCAACTCTTCTGCAGTTCCCCCAAAGCAGCTTTGAGATATGCTGCAGTCAGGACCCTTAACAAGGTACAGCTGCACTCTTTCTTCATTTTCATAGCTTGGTGTACTACTCCTTCAGCATTTGTTTGAAAAAGTCAAAAGTCGTACCACAGTAATGCAGAGGACTAATCCTACCTCACTTTCATTTGCCAGAAATATTTATTGGGCATAATTAGGAGTTGTTTTTTTTTCATTTACTTGTTACACGTCAAGACACTTAACCCTGACACTCCTCTTGTGGCCACCAGGTGGCAATGAAGCATCCATCAGCAGTGACTGCATGCAACCTGGACCTGGAGAACCTGATCACAGACTCCAACCGCAGCATCGCCACATTGGCCATCACTACTCTGCTGAAGACTGGCAGTGAGAGCAGTGTGGACAGACTCATGAAACAAATCTCCTCCTTTGTGTCCGAGATCTCCGATGAGTTCAAGGTTAGACGTAATTCATATTTCAGAAACATTTAAGTACACTAAAGCACAAAGTTGATTTGGATGGTTGGTTTGCCCGGACCGATTATTTGGCATTGTTCCATATGGCTTTAGCCTCACTGTGGTTTGTGGGCACAAACTTATTTCTTCCAACGTTGATTGATAATTAATTCTTATCACCCCCTTATAATTTCTGTGTTTTATTCTAATTATTTATTTTATTCAACTCAGCCCTGCATATGTCCCTGATTTCTGTGTATTCCAGGTGGTAGTGGTACAGGCCATCAGTGCGCTGTGTCAGAAGTATCCCAGGAAGCATAGCGTCATGATGAACTTCCTGTCCAACATGCTGAGAGATGATGTGAGTTAATCATAAACTGACCACAGATTTTCACACATTATTTACCCATGCATGTTTCTTAAAGAGGGTAGTTAGATTGTATAGATACATACTTACAAATGTTAAATGAATTCACGTAGAAAATTTTATGTTTAAAAATGTTTTAAAAATTTTTAGAAATTATGCATTGCACACGCAAATTTGTTGTTTATAATCAGTTTATTTATTTCTTGAGGTACATAAGCTCATGATGTAAACAATTGACCTTGGTAATCAGCGTTGAAATGTCACGACTGTGCACAATGTGCCAGTGTCAACACCCATTGCATATTACCTTAAGTGCGGACAAAATTAATTGTTACCGTAAGCCATGTGTAAGTAAGCAAACTAGAAATAAACATGTATACTGAGGAATTGTCACATATGTTCTTAGTACAAAAAGTGATGTGTGCAGGACAGGTAGTCTGTTGGATAATACATGCTTTACTTACTTCATATCAAGCTCTGCATCAGGCCTCAACATCACATTGACCAGCTGACATCTCATTATTTCACTCACATCTTGTCCTCCTTTCCCTTCAGGGTGGCTTTGAGTACAAGCGGGCCATCGTGGACTGCATCATCAGCATTATTGAGGAGAACCCAGAGAGCAAAGAAACCGGCTTGGCCCACCTGTGCGAGTTCATCGAGGACTGCGAGCACACGGTGCTGGCCACCAAGATCCTGCACTTACTGGGCAAGGAGGGCCCACGCACCCCTCAGCCCTCCAAGTACATCCGCTTCATCTTCAACCGCGTGGTGCTGGAGAGCGAGGCTGTTCGTGCAGGTGAGACACACTGGGGTTGATTGCAGCTATTTCCGCACCCAAGCCACGTTTCTCACATTCTCTCTGTATGTTTTTTTGTCATGTTTCTAAAAATACTAACAAACGTGTCTTTCTGTCTCCTACTTTCAGCTGCGGTCAGCGCCTTAGCTAAATTTGGAGCTCAGAATGATGATCTGCTACCAAGTGTGCTGGTGCTCATGCAGAGGTACGCGTTTACTTCCATTAGTTCATATTTTCACTGTGACTGGTGGTTCAGGGTTATAAACTGAACCCTGAAGATTTCCTCTAACGATAGAAAGTAGTAGCGATGAACCTAAATGTGCAAATGTCAATACTATAATCAATTTATTTAGTGATGACGTGTTTTATTTTCCTGTGACGTATTCATATTTTAGTGTCTACTTAGTACGCTTAACGTGTGTGTGCACGTTTCTAGATGCATGATGGACAGTGATGACGAAGTCCGTGACAGAGCTACCTTCTATATGAACGTCTTGCAGCAGAAGCAGAAGGCCCTCAATGCTGCCTACATCTTCAATGGTACAGCACACACACACACACACACACACACACACCTTGTGTATAATTTTTTTGACATTTAGAAACTTTTATTTGTGTGTTTTACACAACACTGTACAGTTTTTAAGGATGAATACCACATGCAGTAATAATAACAACAAGTGCCAGGTGGGGATTGTTGAGTGTTAATCTCTTCCTCTTGGCATCTCTCTTAGGTTTGTCTGTTTCCATCCCCGGCCTGGAGAAGTCCCTGCACCAGTACACATTGGAGCCTACAGAGAAAGCCTTCGACATGAAGACCGTTCCTTTGGCCACCACTCCCATCACTGAACAGAAGACAGGTACAAGACAGCTCACCTGCAATGGAATCCTCTTGTTTATTTTAAAGACACAGTTCAGATGATGGTCCTGACTCAGTGATGGCCAAAATATGCAGTCGAGTTTTGGATGATGGTTGATGATGTTCTCTCCTCCCAGAAATCGCGCCTGTGGCCACAAGTAAGATGCCAGAAAAGTTGGCCCCATCACGCCAAGACATTTATCAGGGTAAGACTGCAAACACTTCTTCCTGTGTGTTATGACCGAGACACGTGACAAGAATGTAATACTCACCTTCCTTTAAAATCCATCCTACAGAACAACTGGCAGCCATTCCAGAGTTTCAGGCACTTGGTCCGCTCTTCAAGTCGTCTGAGTCGGTGCAGTTGACAGAGGCAGAAACAGAATACGTGGTGCGCTGCATCAAGCACACTTTCACCAGACACATGGTTTTCCAGTTCGACTGCACGAACACCCTGAACGACCAGCTGCTGCAGAAGGTACGATCCTTCCATTTTAAAGGTGTAATTTGCATGCACTAGATGAATAAGTCATTTGTGAATATGATGTGTGGTTCTGACAGGTTGTAGTGCAGATGGAGCCATCGGAGGCCTACGAAGTCTTACACTACATCCCAGCTGCAAACCTCCCCTACAGTCAGCCCGGCTCGTGCTACACCCTGGTCCGCCTGCCTGATGACGACCCCACCGCTGGTAAGAATACTGAGACAGGACAGTCAGTACTTGGACATGCATGTTAAAAATTACTTTATTGGCTGAAGTCACAGACATATCAAAGTATGTTCAGTAGATTATTTTTGCAGTGCGAGCAGGATTTGTCTTTTTAAGTAGGTTTGACTGTCTTACACAACACGTCATGTAGACTGGAGGATTAATTCCTTCTATGTATGCTGTTTAAAAGCATTCAAGCATGAAATTTGTACATTTTAAGGTTATATAGTTTTTGTTTGAGGATACTAGGTGTAAGGCCACGATAACATTCGCTTTAACTTAAAACAAGTCGACAGTTGATTTTGCGTTAATCCAGGAATATAAAAACATTAATGCAATAATGTTTGTAGTTTAGATTTATTTTGTCAGATCTTTTAACAGGTAAATACTTGCAAGCCCACTGTGCACTGTCTGTCTCCATGAGGATCTCGTGGACTGTAAAGATTTGTGTCTTCTGTGGGGGAGAAATTCTGAGGAAATGGTGTATTGACTCATTCCTACTATCTGCAGTGTCCTGTACATTCAGCTGTACTATGAAGTACCTGGTTCGAGACTGCGACCCCAACACAGGAGAGCCTGACGATGACGGTTATGACGATGAATATGTGGTACGAACTCCCAATCTGTGGACAAACTGCTAACTTTCTGAAGGAGAATGTTTCAATGGAGCTTCCTCTTGAGTAACTACACTTTTTTTCCCTCGTGTAATGGTTTAGCTGGAGGATCTGGAGGTGACTGTGGCAGACCACATCCAGAAGGTTTTGAAGCCAAACTTTGGAGCAGCTTGGGACGAAGTGGGAGATGAATTTGAGAAAGAAGAGACCTTTGCCCTCGCGTCTGTACGAACTCTAGATGGTATGCAAACTCTACTCTGTTACAAAGATCAAGTAGAAAGTTACAATCTTCATTCTGTCTGACAGCATCTGTAGTGAAATTGATTTGTTGTTTTTCCTCTGTTGTTATTTAAATCACGTCTGCTGTAGATATCTTGTCAACTTCATGCTCATGTTCTTTTATCTATAACTGACACTTCGATATCTGTTTTCCGGTACAGAGGCAGTGGGTAACATCGTCAGCTTCCTGGGAATGCAGCCGTGTGAGCGTTCAGACAAAGTCCCAGAAAACAAAAATTCCCACGTCTTATTCCTTGCAGGTATGTACCACGAGTTATGGGTT
This sequence comes from Brotula barbata, assembly GCA_900303265.1. Classification (NCBI taxonomy): domain Eukaryota; kingdom Metazoa; phylum Chordata; class Actinopteri; order Ophidiiformes; family Ophidiidae; genus Brotula; species Brotula barbata. The sequence continues at coordinate 12,811 of OMNV01012594.1, forward strand.
GTCAAAAAATTTATTTTCCCCAACATTTTTAAACCTCTTCAAAATTACACCTACGAATACTAGTAGTCTGCCGTAGATCAATCAATGCTAAAATTGTTGCAGTTTATCCATAAAGAGTTTAACAGATAAAGGCTTCTCAAAATTGAGAAACGTGAAGCCTCGATTGTTTAGATACTTGAACAGCAAAGCTTTTTAGGTGTCTAAAATTTAAAGAAAAGAAAACTGCAACAAGATGTCTGAAGGTTCTCAGTCATCCGGGTCATGGTTATCCAAGAAGGGTTAAATCCAGGGCAACTGGACCTGATAGAAGATACTTGAAGACGTTTGGTCTCTCGTCCAAGAGGCTTCTTCAGTTCGAACTGACTACTGGAGAGTCCCAGGTACTTAACCTCTGTGGGGTCAGTGTCTGGGTCGTTGATGCTACTTGGCTCGTTAGCACTCCTGGTACCTGGGGGTAACACCTGAACTGATGTCACCCCAGGTGGTGGCCTTAATGATGTCATTTACGCTTGGCCTCTGATCACTTCGATGACTCCGAACAATAGTTACCAGGAGTGCTAATGAGCCAAGTAGCATCAACGACCCAGACACTGACCCCACAGAGGTTAAGTACCTGGGACTCTCCAGTAGTCAGTTCGAACTGAAGAAGCCTCTTGGACGAGAGACCAAACGTCTTCAAGTATCTTCTATCAGGTCCAGTTGCCCTGGATTTAACCCTTCTTGGATAACCATGACCCGGATGACCGAGAACCTTCAGACATCTTGTTGCAGTTTTCTTTTCTTTGAATTTTGGACACCTAAAAAGCTTTGCTGTTCAAGTTTGTAAACAATCAAACGACATGGCCATTTTTACACAATTCTATTACAGTGCAGCTTTGTGCGTGTTCAAAAATTGCAATATTACGTGAATTCACAGGGCTTTTTTTCAAGGGTTAATCAAAAGCAATAATGCTATAAACTTACTACAAATTTCTTCTTTAATAGGTTAAAAATTCTACACTCAATCCAATATGTTTTTTTACCAAAAACACATTTGTCTTACCTGTTTGTTGAAGGCTCTTTAAAAAGGTGCATCCATGCGATCTAATGTCCTTTCTCTTCCTATCCTCAGGTGTGTTTCGGGGAGGTCATGACCTGCTGGTTCGTGCCCGCCTGGCTCTGGCTGACGGTGTTACCATGCAGGTTACAGTTCGCAGTGGGGATGAGACGGCTGTTGATGTCATCCTGGCCTCTGTGGGCTAAAGGCTTCATGGCGGAGCTATGTGCCAACATAAATGCTACGGCCGCCTGTCTACAACGTCACCTAGTTTTTCTTCGACAACCAAGATAAAACGATCATATTAACGCCTGAAAAATGTCCTTAAATTTTAATTATTTCTTGTATGTAAAATGGCTTCTTTACAGTCTGTTGGTCCTGTTTCTGTCAAACCTGTCCAATAAATTCTCACTGTCACAGTAAATCACATTTCATTGGCTCTTTTTTTAACAAAACTAATTTTATTTGAAAAAAAGTCATTTAATTTTTGTTGCCATCCATAGGAATGTAGAAAATCAACATTCAGAATAAAGTGGCTTGTGTAATTCTGGCATAATTCAATCAACAAAAAAATGGAGGGAAGCACAAATCCCACAGATCGATTCAGATTGACCTGACATGCTCACTGTGATGATCCATATAATAACACTGTTTCATTATTAGATCAGTACATTAGTGTTCAATAACAAATTTTGTTTGTTCTCTTATACATGTTTGTCTACATGGCAGTAGTTCACATTTCAGAATGACGCTGGTAAACAGCTCATCAATTGAGATTATATAATCTAATGCTGCATTCGTTGTCGATCAGAAGGATCTTAAAAGGCTGGTATACTTAAGTCCATGTTTAACAATTAGTTTCTTTTCAGAAAGAGTGAATGAAATTAAAATAGGCATTTAGGAAGCCGGTAGGATCCTCCAGCTGAGGGTAGTGACTGATGTGTTCATCCAAAACTGTGACTGTCGACCTTTGGACCAGCTGCCTGCAGGAACAAGAGGCCATGCTGAAAGGACCTAGACTGACTGCAACTAAATGATGACTTTTGAATTTTTAGAAAATATAATTAGGAGCTAACTTCAAATTATCAGGAGAATACGACCAATTTGGTGCCGTTTGATGCAGCATCTCCTCGTTGAGGCACTCACTGACTAGCTTTAAGGTATGTGTCAGATAACATTAAAGAATGTGGAGGAGCACTCACTGGTAACGACGGATGAACTGGGGATGAGGGTTGACAGGGTCCAGGGGTCCATAGATCATGTGCACTGCGAGTCAGGATATGAAAGACACAAAGGGATAAACTAGTTAACATTAGGAGGAGGTCTCAAAAGATTCAATTTGTGACGAATAAACTAACTCGCAACAACACCAATAGACAACTTGACCCCCGACTTAGCTCAGAATCACAGATAGACTACAGTCAGGCTGAGAAACTTAATACCCACTAGCTGAGACTGCTCGGTTTGTACTCCTGAATCACTCACATGGGACGAAGGTGGAGGTGAGAGCGCCCACCCATCTCTCTCTGTGTTTCAATCTCTGGTTAATGTACTGAAGAATACTGAATGTGGAAAAAAAGGGAGATGTCAATGAGTTAAAAGATCATTTCAATTTGAATGACACAAAAACACACATGCACACACATCTACAAACACACCTGTCCACCACCAGGTTCCCGTCATTGTAGCGTAAGCTGGTCCACATATCCCAGAACTCAGCATCCGTCGGCTGCGTGTACGGACCAAACACTTCCCCAAGCCTGGGACAGGTATCAGTCGACAATAGATAGTAAGTAAAATGAAATGAGAGTGAAAGTTGTCAAAATAGTGCAACCTCTAAACAAAACTATGTCTGCTCACCCTTTCATGAAGATAATGTAGTTGGTGAGACGTGTCAGAACTGGAGCCAGGAAGGTGGAGTCCTTCAGAAGCTTTTGGAGGGGCAACAAAAGACAAAACAACACTTCTAGGTTTGAGTTGTACTGAATCACACCACACAAACATCAGTCCACGTGAAGAGAAGGTCGAGAAGAACAAAGCTGACTCACTGTTTGCAGCAGGCGTGGGTAATGAACTTCAGGGAATAGTCCTGTTGAAAACAAAAACCGTTAATGTCTGACAGGTAAGGTCCTCTTTTACAAGGCCTTTTTGTTGATTAATAGCAATTATCCAAGGGCAAAATTTATATCAGATAGAAACTAAATCGAGCTCTACTGCAATCTTTTGATTCCTTGACTCATGCAAATTGTGAGCCAGGAAATCAGACTGTCCTCTTACCTCCGTTTGACAGACACATGCTGTTCACATTCAGGTGACCCGTTCGATTCTGGTCGCATCTAGTTGCAGTTGTGTGTGTTGTGGTAAAACGGGCATAAAGAGGGGGAAGGGGTTAAGGAGATTATCAGTTTCATTATCAGATTATCAGTTATCAGTTTATCCATGTACTCTGTAATTGATAAATGATACACACCTATAGAGGAGCTCCAGGGCCACAGTGTCGCCATAGTCATGGGACATCAGATTGACTCGCTGATTGCTTAAGCCCAAGTGGGCCACCAAGGCCTCCACAACACTTGCCTGCTCAAAGATGGAATACCTGTGGGGGCGCTGGAAGAAGAATTGTGTTACACATGAACTCAAGTATGGAGCAAAAGAAGTTTTCAGTTAGATTTACTCACAGGTTTGTCGCTAAAGCCAAAACCCAGGAAGTCCAGTGCAATGACGCGGTGGAAGCGCTGGGTAAGAGGCTCCCAGATCTGAAAGGTAAAGACACAGACTTCACATCTGAATGCTCCACAGGGGAAACACGAGTCACTGAGCGTGTGCAGCGAGTACCTTATTCCAGTCATAGCTGGAGGTGGGGAAGCCATGCAGCAGAACGAGCACATCAGAGGTTCCCAGAGCACCGTGCGAGTCTGGAGTGAGGACACCAAAGCCAAAAATATTACTTTAAACTTTTGGTTAAAAGAGGCAAAGAGTCGCAACTTAGATTTTACAAAGTCCGAGCATGACTTTTTAGCCATGATTAAGACTGGATAAGAGTGTAAGTGATAAAAAAATGTTACATAAGATAAGATTATTATTGAGTCACACTGCAGTGTGTTCAAGATACTGTAGGTCCTTTTAGAACTGGCTAAACGATGCATTGATTTGTTGGTACATAAAAATGTGAAGCTCTGCAATCTTACCTCTGTAGAAGATTTTACTGCCTCTGAAATGGAAAACCTCTCCAGCACCGTGCCACTTCTGCAGGGCAGGGGACAGCTCGGGGGGTGGGATGTGCAGGTAGACGGCCACCAGTGGGATGCAGATCAAACCCACATGCACCCACCACTCCCTCATCTTGGGCTTAGAGGTAGTAGAGGCGCATTCCTACTGCTGGGAGACACATTCAGTCAGCGATCAGACATGAAACGGACTGTGACAGTGTTTCACTGTAGCAGAGCCAGCAGGCTCCATGTGAAGGAGGAAGCTGACAAATCATTCCAAGAGGAATTTGACCCTGAAGATTATAGGTCATACATGGGGAGAGATCATACAGGGAGATGTTGCTGTCAGTGACCCTTTGCCTACAGTTACCCACAGTACGACATTTCAAACAATTCAGCAATCAGCTATTCGAATTTCCCAGTCCACCTTAAAAAAAAAGCAAAAAAACATATCAAGCCAAAGATATCATGTACGGGGTAATGTTTGGTGATATTCAAACAGACCCATGTGCACCAAATGTCACGGATACGTGATATTCGATACAAACGAATTACTATTTGAATTTTCCAAAATGATCAATGTTGATTGTAACACGTCATTTAAAAAGCAGTGCTGTTGTTACTGGCAAGATTTGGGGGAAAATGCCGGAGTTTCTGTACAGTCGCTGGTTTGAAAGGGGCTAAATGCTGCCCTCTAGTGGCGATATAACGATTAAAGGTGGACTGCGGGAATAGAGAATAATCACGAGAAGCTGAATCAGCGTCGTGTCGGTGGCAGCATTACGTTTGAGCTAAAACGACGCCCAGCGTGCATCAGTCCCGGTTGTTTCTGACGGGAAACCCGCTAGCTAACACTCGGGCCGCTATCGTTTAGCTAAACTAACAAAACATATGCTGGTTTGTTTGGCAAAATGATCGAGTTCGGGCATAAGACTGGAGCAGCCAGGAACCCGGTTGGGTGGTGCAGTCCTGCATTTAATTTTCCACGCTAAAAACACTACTTACGTGATTTCTGTCAGCTGCTTTCATGTGTCATAAATCCATCTCAAACTACTACCGGAAGAGCGGGACGTAGAGAGCAGGAAGTACAGCGAGGTCTTACGCTGATCCTTTTTCCGGGTTCCGCGGAATTTGAAAACATTAATCTTTTTGTTTGTTTTTGTGTTAACTGTACATTAAAACATTGTAATTGCAGGAGTAATGATAATCTACTCTGTGAATAATTTTATATTTACGCAAAAAATTGGTGGTTCGAGAAAAGTAGAGGACGTTCTAAACGTTCGAAAGTGAAGTAGCTGAGTTCGTATACGGTCCAAGAAGGTTTAAACTGCTTTGATTTTGTTTCCAACATTGTTACAGATGTGTCACAGGTTAGACTGTCAAGTATATCGTTTTAGTTCAATTACTTTGTTATCCTATTCTCGTTTATTTCCAGATCGACACGTTGATTTGTGATATCAGGGTCCGGCTTAGCTCGTCCGTGACGCCGCTCTGTCAATACACGATCTTTGATGTGTTGGTTTTAAAGAAGAAAAGCAGATCTTCCACTGCCTAGATAAAATTGCCGCCCTCTGCCGGCACGGAGGTGGCATAGCATAGTTTGATAAAAGCCTGTGATTTCTGTGAGAATTTAACCTAATAGACGCAGGTAATTTTTCTGGCAAACGAGTCCACGCTCAGATAAAAAATCTGGGGATATTTAAACGATTTTCGAAACATTTAATCGGCATTTTCATTAGTTACCCATCTATAATTGAGTCCACCACCTGGATTTTTTTTTTTTTTTACAGAAGTATCATTTTCAAATCCTAAAATTTATCACAGTAACCCATTTTAACCTGTTGCATTTTAAATTTCTCCAGAAATTCTATTCATTTTGGGTGCACTCTGAAGTCATTGTTTGAGGTATTTGTATTCAAGCTTTATTTTCATATTTTCTACAATTTTACACTGAAAGTGGAGTGACAAATGAAAGAGTGATCCACAATTTTACTTCCTGTCGTATTAGATGGTGGACATGGAGCCACTTCCATTAATAAAAGTAATTGAATTCAACAACACTTTCTAGAAGCTTTTCGAAGCCTAAATATGCGGTCCATAAGGAAATCACCCAAAGCTGATTTTATATATCGTAAACTTTATACTCTTCAAATTCAGTTAAGATTTCTAAATCTACAGTAGGTCAGTACATAATCAGTGTTGCATAACATTACTACGGTGACATACAGTTTATGGAGGTTATAATAATAATTTTTACATAACAAATCACTCTTACATGCTTCATAGATAATAATATAATAATGTTTCTTTTACAGCATTACTTTTACTTAAACGTACTTTTTACAGTATTTACAGGGCTCCAGGTTTCTAAAATGTCCTCTGTGGATTCTTGTGCTGAATGTGGAACATTTTACAAGACATGAGGCATAGAAAACCACCGGGTGTCGCTATTGTACCATCCCTACTCAGTCTCCTCCCCTGACTTCTGTCTGCTCATGATGTTCACTCGAATGTTTTAGTTGTCATGCTGAATTGAGGTAGTGATTGATGTCTGTTAGAAGAATATGAGGGCCAAGGTGGGAAAAATGTGTGTATATATTTATAAAAAGAGAAGATTCCCTTTTTGTAATGGCTGTAAGGTTGGGGGGA
>OMNV01012595.1:0-10619 GCA_900303265.1 Brotula barbata
CACACTGGGTTGGTTTTTTTTTTTGACGTGACGTTACTGCAGACTGGACTTTGGGAAAGCCTCCACTATCAGGGTGGTGCAGTTTGAGAAGTACAACATTTTGGAGTTGAGGTGAATTGTTGTACAATAAACACAGATAGGGCAATCAGCACTTCGTTCTTAATTCCCAGAGAGTTGGTGCAAAGCTGCTCCATGTTTACCTCTCATCTGAACATTACACGAAGAGAAAAACAAAAGATTCGTATTAATATCATTCAAAGTGATACTCCCTAATTTAATCCTCAATCCGACAAATTTGACATCAATTTTGCATTGCATTTTTGTTGTAAAAATCCTTTCACCAATTTTTTTTTTCTTTTCACACATATCTACGGATAGGACACAGTTCTGTGTCACATGACAAAGTGGTGGCCTTTAGTGACGTATTAGGAGGTGTTAGGAACTCTACTCCAACTAGGGCCACACAGTTTGGCTAAACAAAACAGTAACATTAATGTGAGTTTCAACATTAAGTTGATGTATTACTTCTGAAATAATTGACACAACGATATCTTGCAATGACGTCCAAAGAGGGGAAAAAATGCTTATTTGGAAATACTGACATTTTGCAGTTTGAGTTTGTCAAAATAAAAGCGTAGGTTTTGTGCAATACTGGTCATAGAAACGGTGGTGTATCTGTCCAGGCTGACAACTGCATCACACACACACACACACACACACACACACACACAAAGCATATCTGCCTTGGCCCATTCCTCACAGATTTCATTTCAGCAGCCGTTCGCAATGAATTCACACCAGATATAACACAGCGCTCATGTGAGCCATTGACCTAATTCCCTCCTGCAGAAACACACTTACACATCCATAGTAACCCTGTTTCACTCATGCAGCTGTTTCACAACATATATGGGTGAGAAAATGTTTACACACAAGCCTTGTGATATGAAATGATTGTAAGTCAGAGGCCGTGTAAACACATAAACACACACATCATTAGGGAAAGAGCAACAGTGTTTTTATGTGTTTATAGGTCAAACATGGATTTGTTGTATAGTGAAACAACCCTCAGTGAAAATCGGTGAGGGGATAAAACTCTGGCGTGGACATGGGTGTACAAATACCAATCAAAATGTTTGCTCACACACGAATAAATTGATGGTGTTATTGATGTTCAATAATAACACCATCTGCACTGATGGTTTCTCAGTATCTAAAATGAACTGCGTGCATGTAAGGCATCTGCATGAAGACTTGACTGTTGACATGACTGCTGATGTAATTGAAGGGTGACACGTGCACACGCCTGCCATGAGATAAGACTGGCAGTTGCGCACGTTGAGACTCAGGAGTCAGCCGACTGAGCGACTGAGAAAATCTAAAATGAAACTTTTCTACTGACAAATTAGGAATCTCCATGAGGATGTGATGTCACACCAATCAAATCTAATTGAAATAAGATTATGGCAAAGGCAGCCTAACGGGATTACGTTTGTAAGACTCACGTTTTATAGTCTGGTAAACAGTCCAGATAGGCAGAGGGCAAGGGTGTGTTCACATCATTGACGTGCACAGGAAAGCCATCATTACACATTGACTTATATAATGTCACGTGAATTATCAGCGTTACTGAAATGGACTTTAGACCTGAATAATGGCTCATAAGGATCAGGACGTTTCAGCATTTATTGCAACAACAACAACACACAATCCAGGGCCTCGCTGTACTTTGAAGAAGCTCATTACTTATCAATCAGTGTGCTCAGTATACTATGAGCTCTGTGATCTGTTTCACGCAGAGCCGACAATTAAAAGTGCTTAACAACAGCTTGATGGATTACACGAATGCCCAATGGAAGAAAGACTCATATTGGTTTAGAAAACAGAAATTAATCTCCCGGGCGCATCAAGCCTCCAAATCTGGAAACAACAAATATATAAATTGAGCTCCTGACTATATAGCACAGTGTGCCTGGACGTCCACTGCTATCCAGCTCTGGGACTCAGATTTTGTCATATTGCTGTGAATGTTGAGATAAATTCTCTGGACATTTAAACATGGCAACTCTGTCTTTGTTGTTCCCTGTGCTGGAATGTTTGATCCAATCGGCGCATTTCTACGTCACTGCAATCCTGTTGAAGGTGTAGATCAGCACATCAGAAAGCTGGGGTCTAAGCTAGACCGGCGTCGGCTTTGTGTGTAGTGAGAAAGGAAACAAGCTGCTGCTCTGTAGTGGAGAGGGGCCATTAGAGGTCACATGAGTTATGTTTTGGCTGTTTCAGTATAACAGATAAACAGAGAAAGAAAGAGAGGCGCAGACTGGTTTGAACTGGATGAGGAAACGATGCCACACACACACGCACACACACACACACAATGTGTACACAGAGAGAGAGAGAGAAAGAGAAAGAGAGTTACTGTATATAGGTCATGTGTACCAGCATCGCAGGTTTGTCTGCTTATTGTTTGAGTGTTTGTTCATCTCTCATCTATGAGTAAGTCTAACAAAAGATTCGGCAAATACACGCACACACGCAAGCCCACACACGCACACTGAGTGTGGGTGTGTATGTGCGTGTGAGTGTGTGTGTGTGCTTTGCAGACATCTTGGCAGCCAGTTTTTGATGTGTCCTTGACTACTTGTAAACAGTTCTCGGGTTTCTGTGTTTGCGAATAAAACTGTGACACTTTTTTTTTCCACATAAACGTCTTACGCTGTGGAACCTCACGGCCTCAAATGTTGAACAGATGAGGAGAAATCTACTTTCAAACCACGATAAAATTCGATGGGAGTAAGGTCAGGTCAGGTCAGACACACACACGCAGACAGACTCACAGACTGACTCAGGTTTGTGGAGTTTCTGCCATTCTCTGCAGATCCTCTCAGATCCTTTCAGGTTCAGGTTGGACAGGAAGTGTCAGTGAACAGATATTTTTAGGTCTCACCAGAGATGTTTGATCCAGGGCTCTGGCAGGGCAACTCAAGGACATAAACAGACTTAACATACGTGAGCTAGTCCTGGATTGTCTTGGCTGTGTGCTGAGGGTTGTTGTTCTGTTGGTAGGTGAACCTTTGCCCCAGTCTGAGGTCCTGAGCACTCTAGAACAGGGTTTTACGAGGGATCTCTTTGTGCCTCTGTAGGGATGTTGATGAACTGTCCTCCTGATGTGACATGTGGCATTTAGCTCAAGCCCGTACCACATAACACAGCGGTGCAAGTTTGATTCGGGCCTGTGCCCTTTGACGCATGTCATCCCCTCTCTCTCTCGGCCCTGTCTCTCTCTCTCTATTGTAACTATCACAATAAAAGCAGAAAAAGCAGCAAAAAATTAAATTAAATTTTTTAAATAAGTAATGTAACAAAAAGAAGTAAAAGTGGAGGCGTCTGATCGGAATATTTCTGAAGGCACGCCAATATATGTTAAAAGGTGTAATGTGTGTATGAAAAAGTGCACAAATGCATTCAAATGTACTTGTAACAAACATTTACACACATATGGTTCCCCTTAAGTTCTTGTGACTTCCAGTTAGAATGGATGAGTTTTTTTGTCATGCAAGTTCCTATACAGTCCACCAGCATTTCAGCGTTTGTGGCAACACCTGAACGTCAGCGCCCCTCGGTGGTGAAAATACTAATTACATCAAACAGTATTCCAAAAGGATTCTATTCTTGCACCTCTACACAGGCACACTGTTTCTATTGCAAAGATAATCCATGTCCTATATACAGCGTTGAGGAATAACTAGCTATAAATAGTTAAGCTATTAGCTTAATTGGCTTTTACAGTTACTTTTTCCCACGAGTAGATTTTTGTGAGGAGAGGCGATGATAACCGTGGAAAATTGTCTTATCCAAACCACATAACTCTACTGTCTTACTGAAAACACAGCACCTTCAGTGGGTGTGGGAGGTAATCAGCAGTTTACAGTTTGATCCTAGGAGGGGAAGAAAAGGTTCTATTCATCAACCTCATCAGTGAGGATACAAGTAATGAAATCAACCTTTCACACGGCGTCTTTGTTACTCTCCCACTCATTCATTTCTTTGCAGGTAATAGTCAGTTCTTGGTACTGCATTACACACAGAAGCAGCCAGTGATACATACACATTGATTTTCAATTGAACAGTGGCAATCATAAGCTTTTATACATCACAATGACTTAAAATCTCCCAGATTGATTTGTATTAGTTCCACCCACATCCAGCATCCTGACGGGAATCATACCGTTACCACCCGGCCCGCGCCAGTGGATTTCCAGAAGAGGCCCTCTACCTCTTTAGCTTGACATACTGCATTGGAAGAAGATCATGTTTATAGCGATTAATGTAATTGCTATCTTACCAGGGTGTCCTGGCACATTCCATTTTCGGTTAAAATGCTGTCTACTTTAACAGCTGACTATAGACACAGCTGGAAACAAGGCAGCTGAGGAGGCATTGAGTTAGAGGCCATGTGTAATGTAATGAGTCTGATGGGTTAATGATGAGCCTTTTCAATCTGCATATAAATCCATTTATGTTTTCTCAGACAAACTTTATACTGGCGTTACAGCCCTGCTTTTACATTCTTTGGGATCGCAATACATAGAAATGTAAAAAACAAGGAGCAGATATGACAAGTTTATGGTCCTTATGAGGTTTTATACCACGGTCCATATTGTCTTTGTGCAGTTTAAATGTGAAATAAACAGAACACACAACAATCAGGCACATTATGCTACGTTCACATCTCTTGTTATGCATAACAATAACAGACAATGCAACTATATTTGGGAACCAAAACAGAGTGGCATGAGACCAGAAGAAAAATATTTAAAAAATAGAACTAGAGAAAGTTTATTCTTGCTGGAATCCATGCATCTATTTCTGTATAATGCTACTGTGGTCACTATGCAGTGTAGCATAAGCGCTGGCACCCATGCAGCATTACTGCATAGAATTATCACCTTCCAACAAATTATCAAACATTGTAGGTTTTCTCCATATCACGTACCTCTGCACTAGTAGTAGTAGTAGTACTCTAAATGGAAATGGACTGCATTTCTATAGCACTTTTATCTAAAGCGCTTTACAGTGTTTGCCTTACATTCACCCAGTCATACACACATTCACACACTGAAAGCCAAGATAACCATGCAAGGCCCACTTGAGCAATTTGGGGTTATGGTCTTGCTCTGGGACCTTTGACATGGAGGAGTCGGGGACCGAACCGGCGACCCTTCATTCACTAGGTGATCACCCTACCACCTAAACCACACCACCTGTACTCTATGTCTGTCCCACATTCTACCTAATTTAAGCAAACAGCAAATCCAAACTACAAAATGCAATATTCCCACATTTGCTGCCCAGGATGCAGCTTGGCAGCAAGCTATCAACTGCTAGCATGCTCAGCATCTTGTTTGATAGGAGCTGCTAAGTATGTATAATCAAAATACTGTAAATCAGATTCATACTTGGGGGAGTGAAGGCCTGTAGCTGATGCAGTTCTTTAAATTTTGAATGTATCGTCTACCGAATAATCCCACAGCCAAGTCAGTTACTGTTACAATTTCTCTACTGGAATGAACAACTTCTGACAGAAAGTGGCAAAAGAAGTGAAAAGAATATGAGATGCACTATGCTTACAGTTTACAGCCATGTAATCCATAAACGCACTTGCATATAGTTTTCTTCATGCAAACATTTCACACATACAAAGTGACAGTTTACACTGAAGACACAATGACATGCAGCAAATGTACGACTTAGTGCAGAATTTGCGTCATCTGAATCCGTCCATGTATTAAAGATATTTAGAAAAATGTACATGACAGTAATGACAACACCAAATCTGACAAATCACATAAATGCATTGCAGACAGAAGAGAACAGCCTGTCAAAGTTTAATAAAAGAAAGATATTCATTAATCAGCCACCACTGTCTGTCAAAGTGCACCTCATAATACCTGCTTAGTTTTCCTACTTTGAGATTTTTAGTTTTAGGTTGTTGTTGTTTCCACAAACCGTTATCACCACAACAGCACCAGTGACTGAGGATGTGCACTCCCATTGTCATCAAATTGATTCTTTTTGGAATGTCAATGAGAGTTTTAACCTTGGTGCGACACTTGTGGTTTGTACGGAATTATGGGAGTGGTTGTTCACCGACCTGATGTCATCACCTCCCATCAGTTTTGATAGGGGAAAATGCTAAACTTACCCATGTCACATTAAAGCTCATGGTACCTTTTACGAAAATGGCCCAACGTATCCAGAAAACTAATCCTTATCCTAAATTCTGAATGGGACCTTAGTCTTTAAAAACAACATTCAACTCTGAAGAAAAACAGAATTAAATAAGAAAAAAATGAATTAACAGAGATAATAAAGTGCAGCAGCAACATTTTCATGCAACAGGAGTACTTAACATGCACACATACATTCACAGCATACCTCATTACCATTTGAGTGCATATATTTATGTAAAATGGTCTTTTAATAAAATGAATAAAAGGTAAAAAAAACAAAAACAAACATCTTCCCTCACAGAAAATAAATAACTGCATGGGTCCTTCTGCCACGGATCTCTTAAAAAAACCTCCACGGTTAAACCTTATCGCAATAATAAAAATGTAATGTATAAATTACATTGTTAACTGTAAGTTTGCAGCTAGCTCAGGGTCGTCCTCCTCGATTTGGTTGGGCTTTGACCTGGGTCAACCTTTAATGCACGATACTGCACCTGTAAAACACATATACACACAAAAATATGACATAGGGACATATGTATCATGGCTGAAGTATTATTTGAGGCTTTCAGCTCATTTGCTGTTTTTCCCTAACTAGTATTTCAATATTTGGCCGCAAAACTGCTTCATATTACTAAGTGGACGGCATTATGTGTAACAAAAAAGTGTTCAGAGTAGTGGCCAGCCCGACATCACACAAACTCTTACACACTAAAGGTCACAAAACTTCATCATTGAACTACTGACAGCTGAGGTTAAACAGCAGTCATATGATTAGAGACAACAGACATTGCCAGTCTTCTTCATTTTGCATACTTACATGTACTACAGTTAAAGCAATTTTTACAAAATATGCATGAGTTACCTACCACTTGAACATCAGATGGCACTCTGGAGAGGAAGTCCAGCAGCTCATTATTGTCGACCACATACGGATTACGAAGCTTCTTGGTGAACCTGTTAATTCCTGGGGGAAAAGTGATCCGTTTACAAATAGCATCTGAAAAACATCTCCTGTACATTTGTGTAATAATTTGGTGCAGTGAAATCTGGACTCACCCCATGCCAGCACAAGGTATCTGAGAGGAATAAGATAGAGCAGAACTGTGGCCAAACATAAGGCAATGACTGCCAACCAGCTTAGAAAAGGCACGGTCCAGTTTACTGTGCTGCAGCAGGAAAAAAAGACAGCTCATAATCAGATCAACAATAGCGCATAAATTAATTTCATGACATTTTGACTGAGGTTTTGTAAGCCTGTGAGCTGATTTCTGTGCATTTACGGCTTCCCAGAAGAAACAAAGAAAACACAAAGTATGATCATTGAGGTGCAGAAGATTGTTTCTACATCTATGAACATCTATAGATTTTAGACATTGTCTTTTGAAAACAAGAATGCATCATTTTTTCCTTCAGGTTTACTTACAATTTATCAGCATGCTAAATTAAGATCCAATATGTTTCATCTGAGACACCTGTGTAGATTTGGTCCCTTTCACGTCAGCTCCCTGACTTTTAATATTAATTTCTACACATCGGGTTCTTCACACGTCTGACCAGACCATGTGAATAAAGGCCAAACACAGAGCGCCGAGCCTGACATCCCAAAATCATGATCAGAGTGCATAGGGAATCCATACAAACGGTTAAGCAAATGAAAATTATGTTATCAAGCAGAGCATAAGTGCGGAAACAATGTGAATGTATTCAAGTAGCTTTGTAGGCCATGTGGTTTGTCAGGTTTGTCAATGGAGTCACCCTCTCCCACGCAGAGCGCCACCTTGTAATACTCACTTCTTCATTCTCTCTCCGTATGAGGCCACCTCATCCAGAGCAGTTTGCACACTCAGGAACACATCTTGGATAGCGTAGAGTTTATTCATGAAGCCTTTATTCTCCGAATCCTGACGGGAACACTGGAAGCTTCAGCATGTGCTACAGTATACTGATGCATCTACAGACGTTACTGCTTTACAGTTTAACTACCTCTTTGTCGTCGTCTTCATATTCCCATTCAAACATGGCCTCCATCGGCTGCAGCAGGACAAAGAAATAATTGAATGTGTATGATTATTATTTTGAAACATATATTTTCTCATTCATTTTTAAAGTATTGTCAGTTGATGATAATGGACTGCACCCGTGTCCTGATTGCTCTGCCAATGTTTATTCCACTTAATGACAATACGTGGACTTGCTAGTATATGACTAATTACCAAGGAAATAAATAATTTCAGGGTTTAATTTTTAATAAACTTATTACTAATTACAGGCTTACGTTAACAAAAATAGTCCAATTGCCATTACTCCATGATAGCCTAGCAACCGCATGCTATGTAAACAATTAGAGTTGCAACTACTTCTTAGCTACATTATAGCACTATAATGAAAATAGTTGCTTTGAACCTTCTCTTTAGGCCCAAATTAGTCCCCCATTATGTACAAGTCCCGCACACATACCTTCTGTGGCATCTTTTTTAAAAACCAAAACATAGTCATCCTGACTTGGGGGAGATGGTCTGCTTTTTTTTTTTTCAAGTTTCAGCATTGAGAAGTTGTCACCTTGCTCGCTGTGTCGGATGTTTCCCATCTGGAGCTAAAGTAATAATTCCAGAGCAGCAGAAACACCAAGGCCAGCGACAGCATGTAGAGCTCAAAGTTCCACACGACCACCACAAAGAGCTGAGACACACAAACACACACACACACACACACAGTACACTGTCAAATACATCCAAATCTGACCCTTGGGGGTGTGTGTGTGTGTGTGTGTGTGTGTGTGTGTGTGTGTGTGTGTCTCATACCATAAAGGAGATTATGCTCCTCTGTTTAGATTCCCATTCAAAGCAGCTGTTGATATACATCCCATAACTGATCAGGACCATAATGAACCTCTTCACTCGGTTGAAATTCTGCTGGAGGAGCTGAAAGAGAAAAAAAAGTACACAATAAAATACTTGAGTCTTTCAAAAATTCAATGTAATGTTGTATCTATATTGTATTTACAGAATGAT
The DNA here is from genome assembly GCA_900303265.1 of Brotula barbata. NCBI lineage: Eukaryota > Metazoa > Chordata > Actinopteri > Ophidiiformes > Ophidiidae > Brotula > Brotula barbata. The sequence goes on from OMNV01012595.1 coordinate 9,248, forward strand.
GCAACTGCCTGTACTCCCAGCAGTCCCTGAGTATTGTTTTAAGGCTGTTGTTTGAGCTGAGTGTTGGCTGCCAAATAATTAAGCACAATCACTGCAGTTTTCAATATGTCCAACAGATGGCAGCATTACATCAACGGTATCCGCTTAAATGCCCAAGGCACAAATTAATTACTATGTGTTGTGTCTTTGCACTACAAAGAAATGTGAAAAATATCTAATATCTTTATCGTGGCTACCCAGTCTATAAACAGGTCATTTTAAAACTACAAGCAACAGTGTTAAATAATGAGGTCCTTTTTTAGAAAACATCTAAAGCCTTTCTGCACATTTGGCTGATTTTTAAACAATCTTAGACGGTTACATTTATTCAAAACCAATCTTTAATTATCTATGTACATTGTGCCCATCCATCCTTAAAGTGGTACATATGCAATTTTTACAAAATGTGATGATTTTTGTGAAAATTACACGTGACCTTCATGGCTCATAACTTTACTCGCTACAGATTATTGAATTTCATTATTGGTTGAACAGTGCAGCATATGATTAGTAATGCCTGTTACTCGTAATCGCCACCTCTTCATCTCACATGTGCTTACATGTACAACAGTGGAAGTCATACTAATAATGATTTTCAGGTCATTTTGTGGTCAAACTAGGTAACTGACACTTTTTTGGACCATTCTGGAGAAGAAGCAGAAGATGAAAATTGAGCTATAATGAGATATACACTGCATGTATATCTTTGTACGTATAACTGTTAGAGGATTTTCAAAGTGAATGAAAAATCATTAAAATTTGTAACATTGGCAGAATATCTCTTTAATTAATGATCTTTAACAGGCTCACCTGTTTTATTTCATCAATCTTTTGTCTTGTCATTCTCAACATGATAGTGATAATAAAAACAAACATACATGTTTTGAGACTTTAGCTTCTTCCTCAATGTACTTGTGCTCTGCCGGTACAATGCATCTTAGAGCAGCTTTCACCTGGACACAACACACACAAACACAGTCAATTGTTACAGCTCCTACACCAGTTGTGTGTGTACAAAGGGAAACACAGAGATACACTCACTGCGTTGTAGATGAGGTCGATTTCCAGGTAGACTACTCCCTTGGTCGGTCCGGTCAGATCCTTGTTTTTTAATACATATCCCTTCTGTTCACCGTTATGGACCTGGCAGAGAGGAAAGGATGTTCCATTTTCTTTACACTTATTTACATCAACAAACTCTCATCTTTAACAGATATAAGGCTGTTTTCTCGCCTCTAGCTTGTTTGCTTTGGTCTGCATCAATGACTAAACCACAATGCTAGGTTTAACCTTTAGAACTAAGCAAATAAAAAAAAGGTTTCTGATAAATTAT